>CALYFQ020000016.1:25000-27311 GCA_944738655.2 Andrena hattorfiana
CCGCGTGAACGCGACGATATTAGATCGGCGCACATATGCCGCGCACTCCGCTCTTTCTCTCTATCTTATCTCTCGCTCTTTGGTCTCGCTTTCTCAGGACAAATTTTTCATTTCAGGCGACGTCGGGAGCACGGTGAAAGATCTCGCGCGGGACGTGAAGGCAAATTCTACGCACCAGTGCGAGCGGAGAGGCCGCTGTGTGTGATCATCCAAGGAGCGGTGCAGCACACGGGCGGTCGTTATAAAACAACGACGCACAACGCCGTGAAAGCACGCACGCGAGTCCCCACGCGATCATTCATCACATTCGCTTCTCTCTTTCCTGGTTCTCGCACGGGAGAGATTAGACGCTTCACGATTCTCACGCGAGCCGTTGCAAACGCCGACGAACGGCCCAACTTTCGCTCGTACGTCGCGTATCTGACGTGTATGTATCATCCGCCCGACTCCGAAACGCGTTACATCGTCGGAAACGCGAGACGGCGAGGATATGAGATACGCAGAACCGACGCAAGCAGTCTTCTGTATGTGATAACGACCCTCAGCCAGGCGTGGTCCAGGAATTGTATCCGTGGACCGCAATGTGCGTTCGAAATGTCGATGTTCATGTGTCCTGCAGTTCACACGTTGACGCGCAATTAGCTGCGTTCTTCATCGACCCACGAGCCAAGTGATCCACCGTTCAGGGTAATCGTTTTATTAAATATGTTCGTTATTATCCTTTGTTCTCGGTTCGGATCAAGCCGAGGCCCGTGCGCCTCCAACCAGCGCGCGAAGGAGGTCCGGGCGTCGCCAGCATTGACGACACGGTGTACGATTTGTGTCCAGGACGGAACACCGTCGGAGCGTACCGCGGTAACACCGCGGACACGTCCCACGGCCGAGCGTACATATTCATTTAAAAACCTTCGAGATACACCGGCTGGGTACGAGACCCGTAATCGTGTGTACTCGGGCGACGGAGGCCACCGCACGCGGCAGCATCCTCTACTACTTACACGCTCTCTTTATCGTCGCTGTATCCCCCGAAACCGGACGCACGGCCGGCTTCGATCAGACCTTTCGCTATCGAAGCTTCACAGCCGGTCCCTCTTTTCTGGCCATCGGGGCGAGCGATCGAGCGCGAGCGATATACTAGGGATGCAAGTCGACGCGATGGATGGTGCGATCCGCCACCCTAGGTTACCCGGATCCTCTCCGAGGAGAGTGTCCGTCACAGGACTTTCCGGAGCGCACGACCAAAACTGAGGAAGCGGGATGCGAGTGGAAAAAACGTCGTCAAGAGAGAGAGAGAGAGAAACGTCGCGAAGCCGAGGCTTCGACGGCGCCTCGTTCCTGCTCTCTCTCTCTCGCGCGCGCTTTACATAAGCCACTCGGGGCGCTTATGGTGTGTTTTCGTCCCTGTCTTGGGTCGCGAGTAACTCCTTTTCTCGATACGAGCCTCTCTACACGCTCGCGCAGACAACACGCACAGACACGGGCGGTGGTATCGTATAATAACGGCACGCATTCGATACGATGTGAACGAGGTGAATCAACGAGGCGAGGCGGCGGGTTACCGGAGAGGACGATCGGAATGACGGGTCTAGTTTTTCCCGATCCAGTAAACGACGGTCTCTTTCGAAAAACCTCGCGCAAGCACACTTCGTGATTGCTTTCGTTTTATTTATCGTCCCGTTCTCAAAGAGGCAGGGCCAGCGTCTGGCGGTCTGGCGCGCTTGTTTCTTGCGCTTCACCGATAACAGCGAACGGGAGCGTCGCGATGAGAAACCAGGTTCTCCGTCTGTAGCGACCTCCGCACGTAAGCCGTGCCACGGCGGTGCTAAATGCATTCGCACTCAGTCTTTGGTATCTGTTTGAAATGCATTCGCATTCAGTTTTTGGTATCTGTTTGAAATGCATTCGCATTCAGTTTTTGGTATCTGTTTATATAAATGCATTCGCATTTATATTGTGTTTTTGCATAGTTACGGTTTCGAAGCTTTTTGCTTTCTGCTCTTTGAGCCTTGTTAATGATCCTTCCGCAGGTTCACCTACGGAAACCTTGTTACGACTTTTACTTCCTCTAAATGATCAAGTTTGGTCATCTTCCCGGCAACATCGGCAATGCCGAGACATTGCCGCGCACCAGTCCGAAGACCTCACTAAATCATTCAATCGGTAGTAGCGACGGGCGGTGTGTACAAAGGGCAGGGACGTAATCAACGCGAGCTTATGACTCGCGCTTACTGGGAATTCCTCGTTCATGGGGAATAATTGCAAGCCCCAATCCCTAGCACGAAGGAGGTTCAGCGGGTTACCCGGGCCTTTC
>CALYFQ020000017.1:0-14270 GCA_944738655.2 Andrena hattorfiana
TGGGTCTGGGGTCATGGGTCTGGGGTCATGGGTCTGGGGTCATGGGTCTGGGGTCATGGGTCTGGGGTCATGGGTCTGGGGTCATGGGTCTGGGGTCATGGGTCTGGGGTCATGGGTCTGGGGTCATGGGTCTGGGGTCATGGGTCTGGGGTCATGGGTCTGGGGTCATGGGTCTGGGGTCATGGGTCTGGGGTCATGGGTCTGGGGTCATGGGTCTGGGGTCATGGGTCTGGGGTCATGGGTCTGGGGTCATGGGTCTGGGGTCATGGGTCTGGGGTCATGGGTCTGGGGTCATGGGTCTGGGGTCATGGGTCTGGGGTCATGGGTCTGGGGTCATGGGTCTGGGGTCATGGGTCTGGGGTCATGGGTCTGGGGTCATGGGTCTGGGGTCATGGGTCTGGGGTCATGGGTCTGGGGTCTGGGGTCTGGGGTCTGGGGTCTGGGGTCTGGGGTCTGGGGTCTGGGGTCTGGGGTCTGGGGTCTGGGGTCTGGGGTCTGGGGTCTGGGGTCTGGGGTCTGGGGTCTGGGGTCTGGGGTCTGGGGTCTGGGGTCTGGGGTCTGGGGTCTGGGGTCTGGGGTCTGGGGTCTGGGGTCTGGGGTCTGGGGTCTGGGGTCTGGGGTCTGGGGTCTGGGGTCTGGGGTCTGGGGTCTGGGGTCTGGGGTCTGGGGTCTGGGGTCTGGGGTCTGGGGTCTGGGGTCTGGGGTCTGGGGTCTGGGGTCTGGGGTCTGGGGTCTGGGGTCTGGGGTCTGGGGTCTGGGGTCTGGGGTCTGGGGTCTGGGGTCTGGGGTCTGGGGTCTGGGGTCTGGGGTCTGGGGTCTGGGGTCTGGGGTCTGGGGTCTGGGGTCTGGGGTCTGGGGTCTGGGGTCTGGGGTCTGGGGTCTGGGGTCTGGGGTCTGGGGTCTGGGGTCTGGGGTCTGGGGTCTGGGGTCTGGGGTCTGGGGTCTGGGGTCTGGGGTCTGGGGTCTGGGGTCTGGGGTCTGGGGTCTGGGGTCTGGGGTCTGGGGTCTGGGGTCTGGGGTCTGGGGTCTGGGGTCTGGGGTCTGGGGTCTGGGGTCTGGGGTCTGGGGTCTGGGGTCTGGGGTCTGGGGTCTGGGGTCTGGGGTCTGGGGTCTGGGGTCTGGGGTCTGGGGTCTGGGGTCTGGGGTCTGGGGTCTGGGGTCTGGGGTCTGGGGTCTGGGGTCTGGGGTCTGGGGTCTGGGGTCTGGGGTCTGGGGTCTGGGGTCTGGGGTCTGGGGTCTGGGGTCTGGGGTCTGGGGTCTGGGGTCTGGGGTCTGGGGTCTGGGGTCTGGGGTCTGGGGTCTGGGGTCTGGGGTCTGGGGTCTGGGGTCTGGGGTCTGGGGTCTGGGGTCTGGGGTCTGGGGTCTGGGGTCTGGGGTCTGGGGTCTGGGGTCTGGGGTCTGGGGTCTGGGGTCTGGGGTCTGGGGTCTGGGGTCTGGGGTCTGGGGTCTGGGGTCTGGGGTCTGGGGTCTGGGGTCTGGGGTCTGGGGTCTGGGGTCTGGGGTCTGGGGTCTGGGGTCTGGGGTCTGGGGTCTGGGGTCTGGGGTCTGGGGTCTGGGGTCTGGGGTCTGGGGTCTGGGGTCTGGGGTCTGGGGTCTGGGGTCTGGGGTCTGGGGTCTGGGGTCTGGGGTCTGGGGTCTGGGGTCTGGGGTCTGGGGTCTGGGGTCTGGGGTCTGGGGTCTGGGGTCTGGGGTCTGGGGTCTGGGGTCTGGGGTCTGGGGTCTGGGGTCTGGGGTCTGGGGTCTGGGGTCTGGGGTCTGGGGTCTGGGGTCTGGGGTCTGGGGTCTGGGGTCTGGGGTCTGGGGTCTGGGGTCTGGGGTCTGGGGTCTGGGGTCTGGGGTCTGGGGTCTGGGGTCTGGGGTCTGGGGTCTGGGGTCTGGGGTCTGGGGTCTGGGGTCTGGGGTCTGGGGTCTGGGGTCTGGGGTCTGGGGTCTGGGGTCTGGGGTCTGGGGTCTGGGGTCTGGGGTCTGGGGTCTGGGGTCTGGGGTCTGGGGTCTGGGGTCTGGGGTCTGGGGTCTGGGGTCTGGGGTCTGGGGTCTGGGGTCTGGGGTCTGGGGTCTGGGGTCTGGGGTCTGGGGTCTGGGGTCTGGGGTCTGGGGTCTGGGGTCTGGGGTCTGGGGTCTGGGGTCTGGGGTCTGGGGTCTGGGGTCTGGGGTCTGGGGTCTGGGGTCTGGGGTCTGGGGTCTGGGGTCTGGGGTCTGGGGTCTGGGGTCTGGGGTCTGGGGTCTGGGGTCTGGGGTCTGGGGTCTGGGGTCTGGGGTCTGGGGTCTGGGGTCTGGGGTCTGGGGTCTGGGGTCTGGGGTCTGGGGTCTGGGGTCTGGGGTCTGGGGTCTGGGGTCTGGGGTCTGGGGTCTGGGGTCTGGGGTCTGGGGTCTGGGGTCTGGGGTCTGGGGTCTGGGGTCTGGGGTCTGGGGTCTGGGGTCTGGGGTCTGGGGTCTGGGGTCTGGGGTCTGGGGTCTGGGGTCTGGGGTCTGGGGTCTGGGGTCTGGGGTCTGGGGTCTGGGGTCTGGGGTCTGGGGTCTGGGGTCTGGGGTCTGGGGTCTGGGGTCTGGGGTCTGGGGTCTGGGGTCTGGGGTCTGGGGTCTGGGGTCTGGGGTCTGGGGTCTGGGGTCTGGGGTCTGGGGTCTGGGGTCTGGGGTCTGGGGTCTGGGGTCTGGGGTCTGGGGTCTGGGGTCTGGGGTCTGGGGTCTGGGGTCTGGGGTCTGGGGTCTGGGGTCTGGGGTCTGGGGTCTGGGGTCTGGGGTCTGGGGTCTGGGGTCTGGGGTCTGGGGTCTGGGGTCTGGGGTCTGGGGTCTGGGGTCTGGGGTCTGGGGTCTGGGGTCTGGGGTCTGGGGTCTGGGGTCTGGGGTCTGGGGTCTGGGGTCTGGGGTCTGGGGTCTGGGGTCTGGGGTCTGGGGTCTGGGGTCTGGGGTCTGGGGTCTGGGGTCTGGGGTCTGGGGTCTGGGGTCTGGGGTCTGGGGTCTGGGGTCTGGGGTCTGGGGTCTGGGGTCTGGGGTCTGGGGTCTGGGGTCTGGGGTCTGGGGTCTGGGGTCTGGGGTCTGGGGTCTGGGGTCTGGGGTCTGGGGTCTGGGGTCTGGGGTCTGGGGTCTGGGGTCTGGGGTCTGGGGTCTGGGGTCTGGGGTCTGGGGTCTGGGGTCTGGGGTCTGGGGTCTGGGGTCTGGGGTCTGGGGTCTGGGGTCTGGGGTCTGGGGTCTGGGGTCTGGGGTCTGGGGTCTGGGGTCTGGGGTCTGGGGTCTGGGGTCTGGGGTCTGGGGTCTGGGGTCTGGGGTCTGGGGTCTGGGGTCTGGGGTCTGGGGTCTGGGGTCTGGGGTCTGGGGTCTGGGGTCTGGGGTCTGGGGTCTGGGGTCTGGGGTCTGGGGTCTGGGGTCTGGGGTCTGGGGTCTGGGGTCTGGGGTCTGGGGTCTGGGGTCTGGGGTCATGGGTCTGGGGTCATGGGTCTGGGGTCATGGGTCTGGGGTCATGGGTCTGGGGTCATGGGTCTGGGGTCATGGGTCTGGGGTCATGGGTCTGGGGTCATGGGTCTGGGGTCATGGGTCTGGGGTCATGGGTCTGGGGTCATGGGTCTGGGGTCATGGGTCTGGGGTCATGGGTCTGGGGTCATGGGTCTGGGGTCATGGGTCTGGGGTCATGGGTCTGGGGTCATGGGTCTGGGGTCATGGGTCTGGGGTCATGGGTCTGGGGTCATGGGTCTGGGGTCATGGGTCTGGGGTCATGGGTCTGGGGTCATGGGTCTGGGGTCATGGGTCTGGGGTCATGGGTCTGGGGTCATGGGTCTGGGGTCATGGGTCTGGGGTCATGGGTCTGGGGTCATGGGTCTGGGGTCATGGGTCTGGGGTCATGGGTCTGGGGTCATGGGTCTGGGGTCATGGGTCTGGGGTCATGGGTCTGGGGTCATGGGTCTGGGGTCATGGGTCTGGGGTCATGGGTCTGGGGTCATGGGTCTGGGGTCATGGGTCTGGGGTCATGGGTCTGGGGTCATGGGTCTGGGGTCATGGGTCTGGGGTCATGGGTCTGGGGTCATGGGTCTGGGGTCATGGGTCTGGGGTCATGGGTCTGGGGTCATGGGTCTGGGGTCATGGGTCTGGGGTCATGGGTCTGGGGTCATGGGTCTGGGGTCATGGGTCTGGGGTCATGGGTCTGGGGTCATGGGTCTGGGGTCATGGGTCTGGGGTCATGGGTCTGGGGTCATGGGTCTGGGGTCATGGGTCTGGGGTCATGGGTCTGGGGTCATGGGTCTGGGGTCATGGGTCTGGGGTCATGGGTCTGGGGTCATGGGTCTGGGGTCATGGGTCTGGGGTCATGGGTCTGGGGTCATGGGTCTGGGGTCATGGGTCTGGGGTCATGGGTCTGGGGTCATGGGTCTGGGGTCATGGGTCTGGGGTCATGGGTCTGGGGTCATGGGTCTGGGGTCATGGGTCTGGGGTCATGGGTCTGGGGTCATGGGTCTGGGGTCATGGGTCTGGGGTCATGGGTCTGGGGTCATGGGTCTGGGGTCATGGGTCTGGGGTCATGGGTCTGGGGTCATGGGTCTGGGGTCATGGGTCTGGGGTCATGGGTCTGGGGTCATGGGTCTGGGGTCATGGGTCTGGGGTCATGGGTCTGGGGTCATGGGTCTGGGGTCATGGGTCTGGGGTCATGGGTCTGGGGTCATGGGTCTGGGGTCATGGGTCTGGGGTCATGGGTCTGGGGTCATGGGTCTGGGGTCATGGGTCTGGGGTCATGGGTCTGGGGTCATGGGTCTGGGGTCATGGGTCTGGGGTCATGGGTCTGGGGTCATGGGTCTGGGGTCATGGGTCTGGGGTCATGGGTCTGGGGTCATGGGTCTGGGGTCATGGGTCTGGGGTCATGGGTCTGGGGTCATGGGTCTGGGGTCATGGGTCTGGGGTCATGGGTCTGGGGTCATGGGTCTGGGGTCATGGGTCTGGGGTCATGGGTCTGGGGTCATGGGTCTGGGGTCATGGGTCTGGGGTCATGGGTCTGGGGTCATGGGTCTGGGGTCATGGGTCTGGGGTCATGGGTCTGGGGTCATGGGTCTGGGGTCATGGGTCTGGGGTCATGGGTCTGGGGTCATGGGTCTGGGGTCATGGGTCTGGGGTCATGGGTCTGGGGTCATGGGTCTGGGGTCATGGGTCTGGGGTCATGGGTCTGGGGTCATGGGTCTGGGGTCATGGGTCTGGGGTCATGGGTCTGGGGTCATGGGTCTGGGGTCATGGGTCTGGGGTCATGGGTCTGGGGTCATGGGTCTGGGGTCATGGGTCTGGGGTCATGGGTCTGGGGTCATGGGTCTGGGGTCATGGGTCTGGGGTCATGGGTCTGGGGTCATGGGTCTGGGGTCATGGGTCTGGGGTCATGGGTCTGGGGTCATGGGTCTGGGGTCATGGGTCTGGGGTCATGGGTCTGGGGTCATGGGTCTGGGGTCATGGGTCTGGGGTCTGGGGTCTGGGGTCTGGGGTCTGGGGTCTGGGGTCTGGGGTCTGGGGTCTGGGGTCTGGGGTCTGGGGTCTGGGGTCTGGGGTCTGGGGTCTGGGGTCTGGGGTCTGGGGTCTGGGGTCTGGGGTCTGGGGTCTGGGGTCTGGGGTCTGGGGTCTGGGGTCTGGGGTCTGGGGTCTGGGGTCTGGGGTCTGGGGTCTGGGGTCTGGGGTCTGGGGTCTGGGGTCTGGGGTCTGGGGTCTGGGGTCTGGGGTCTGGGGTCTGGGGTCTGGGGTCTGGGGTCTGGGGTCTGGGGTCTGGGGTCTGGGGTCTGGGGTCTGGGGTCTGGGGTCTGGGGTCTGGGGTCTGGGGTCTGGGGTCTGGGGTCTGGGGTCTGGGGTCTGGGGTCTGGGGTCTGGGGTCTGGGGTCTGGGGTCTGGGGTCTGGGGTCTGGGGTCTGGGGTCTGGGGTCATGGGTCTGGGGTCATGGGTCTGGGGTCATGGGTCTGGGGTCATGGGTCTGGGGTCATGGGTCTGGGGTCATGGGTCTGGGGTCATGGGTCTGGGGTCATGGGTCTGGGGTCATGGGTCTGGGGTCATGGGTCTGGGGTCATGGGTCTGGGGTCATGGGTCTGGGGTCATGGGTCTGGGGTCATGGGTCTGGGGTCATGGGTCTGGGGTCATGGGTCTGGGGTCATGGGTCTGGGGTCATGGGTCTGGGGTCATGGGTCTGGGGTCATGGGTCTGGGGTCATGGGTCTGGGGTCATGGGTCTGGGGTCATGGGTCTGGGGTCATGGGTCTGGGGTCATGGGTCTGGGGTCATGGGTCTGGGGTCATGGGTCTGGGGTCATGGGTCTGGGGTCTGGGGTCTGGGGTCTGGGGTCTGGGGTCTGGGGTCTGGGGTCTGGGGTCTGGGGTCTGGGGTCTGGGGTCTGGGGTCTGGGGTCTGGGGTCTGGGGTCTGGGGTCTGGGGTCTGGGGTCTGGGGTCTGGGGTCTGGGGTCTGGGGTCTGGGGTCTGGGGTCTGGGGTCTGGGGTCTGGGGTCTGGGGTCTGGGGTCTGGGGTCTGGGGTCTGGGGTCTGGGGTCTGGGGTCTGGGGTCTGGGGTCTGGGGTCTGGGGTCTGGGGTCTGGGGTCTGGGGTCTGGGGTCTGGGGTCTGGGGTCTGGGGTCTGGGGTCTGGGGTCTGGGGTCTGGGGTCTGGGGTCTGGGGTCTGGGGTCTGGGGTCTGGGGTCTGGGGTCTGGGGTCTGGGGTCTGGGGTCTGGGGTCTGGGGTCTGGGGTCTGGGGTCTGGGGTCTGGGGTCTGGGGTCTGGGGTCTGGGGTCTGGGGTCTGGGGTCTGGGGTCTGGGGTCTGGGGTCTGGGGTCTGGGGTCTGGGGTCTGGGGTCTGGGGTCTGGGGTCTGGGGTCTGGGGTCTGGGGTCTGGGGTCTGGGGTCTGGGGTCTGGGGTCTGGGGTCTGGGGTCTGGGGTCTGGGGTCTGGGGTCTGGGGTCTGGGGTCTGGGGTCTGGGGTCTGGGGTCTGGGGTCTGGGGTCTGGGGTCATGGGTCTGGGGTCATGGGTCTGGGGTCATGGGTCTGGGGTCATGGGTCTGGGGTCATGGGTCTGGGGTCATGGGTCTGGGGTCATGGGTCTGGGGTCATGGGTCTGGGGTCATGGGTCTGGGGTCATGGGTCTGGGGTCATGGGTCTGGGGTCATGGGTCTGGGGTCATGGGTCTGGGGTCATGGGTCTGGGGTCATGGGTCTGGGGTCATGGGTCTGGGGTCATGGGTCTGGGGTCATGGGTCTGGGGTCATGGGTCTGGGGTCATGGGTCTGGGGTCATGGGTCTGGGGTCATGGGTCTGGGGTCATGGGTCTGGGGTCATGGGTCTGGGGTCATGGGTCTGGGGTCATGGGTCTGGGGTCATGGGTCTGGGGTCATGGGTCTGGGGTCATGGGTCTGGGGTCATGGGTCTGGGGTCATGGGTCTGGGGTCATGGGTCTGGGGTCATGGGTCTGGGGTCATGGGTCTGGGGTCATGGGTCTGGGGTCATGGGTCTGGGGTCATGGGTCTGGGGTCATGGGTCTGGGGTCATGGGTCTGGGGTCATGGGTCTGGGGTCATGGGTCTGGGGTCATGGGTCTGGGGTCATGGGTCTGGGGTCATGGGTCTGGGGTCATGGGTCTGGGGTCATGGGTCTGGGGTCATGGGTCTGGGGTCATGGGTCTGGGGTCATGGGTCTGGGGTCATGGGTCTGGGGTCATGGGTCTGGGGTCATGGGTCTGGGGTCATGGGTCTGGGGTCATGGGTCTGGGGTCATGGGTCTGGGGTCATGGGTCTGGGGTCATGGGTCTGGGGTCATGGGTCTGGGGTCATGGGTCTGGGGTCATGGGTCTGGGGTCATGGGTCTGGGGTCATGGGTCTGGGGTCATGGGTCTGGGGTCATGGGTCTGGGGTCATGGGTCTGGGGTCATGGGTCTGGGGTCATGGGTCTGGGGTCATGGGTCTGGGGTCATGGGTCTGGGGTCATGGGTCTGGGGTCATGGGTCTGGGGTCATGGGTCTGGGGTCATGGGTCTGGGGTCATGGGTCTGGGGTCATGGGTCTGGGGTCATGGGTCTGGGGTCATGGGTCTGGGGTCATGGGTCTGGGGTCATGGGTCTGGGGTCTGGGGTCTGGGGTCTGGGGTCTGGGGTCTGGGGTCTGGGGTCTGGGGTCTGGGGTCTGGGGTCTGGGGTCTGGGGTCTGGGGTCTGGGGTCTGGGGTCTGGGGTCTGGGGTCTGGGGTCTGGGGTCTGGGGTCTGGGGTCTGGGGTCTGGGGTCTGGGGTCTGGGGTCTGGGGTCTGGGGTCTGGGGTCTGGGGTCTGGGGTCTGGGGTCTGGGGTCTGGGGTCTGGGGTCTGGGGTCTGGGGTCTGGGGTCTGGGGTCTGGGGTCATGGGTCTGGGGTCATGGGTCTGGGGTCATGGGTCTGGGGTCATGGGTCTGGGGTCATGGGTCTGGGGTCTGGGGTCTGGGGTCATGGGTCTGGGGTCTGGGGTCTGGGGTCTGGGGTCTGGGGTCTGGGGTCTGGGGTCTGGGGTCTGGGGTCTGGGGTCTGGGGTCTGGGGTCTGGGGTCTGGGGTCTGGGGACTGGGGTCTGGGGACTGGGGTCTGGGGTCTGGGGTCTGGGGTCTGGGGTCTGGGGTCTGGGGTCTGGGGTCTGGGGTCTGGGGTCTGGGGTCTGGGGTCTGGGGTCTGGGGTCTGGGGTCTGGGGTCTGGGGTCTGGGGTCTGGGGTCTGGGGTCTGGGGTCTGGGGTCTGGGGTCTGGGGTCTGGGGTCTGGGGTCTGGGGTCTGGGGTCTGGGGTCTGGGGTCTGGGGTCTGGGGTCTGGGGTCTGGGGTCTGGGGTCTGGGGTCTGGGGTCTGGGGTCTGGGGTCTGGGGTCTGGGGTCTGGGGTCTGGGGTCTGGGGTCTGGGGTCTGGGGTCTGGGGTCTGGGGTCTGGGGTCTGGGGTCTGGGGTCTGGGGTCTGGGGTCTGGGGTCTGGGGTCTGGGGTCTGGGGTCTGGGGTCTGGGGTCTGGGGTCTGGGGTCTGGGGTCTGGGGTCTGGGGTCTGGGGTCTGGGGTCTGGGGTCTGGGGTCTGGGGTCTGGGGTCTGGGGTCTGGGGTCTGGGGTCTGGGGTCTGGGGTCTGGGGTCTGGGGTCTGGGGTCTGGGGTCTGGGGTCTGGGGTCTGGGGTCTGGGGTCTGGGGTCTGGGGTCTGGGGTCTGGGGTCTGGGGTCTGGGGTCTGGGGTCTGGGGTCTGGGGTCTGGGGTCTGGGGTCTGGGGTCTGGGGTCTGGGGTCTGGGGTCTGGGGTCTGGGGTCTGGGGTCTGGGGTCTGGGGTCTGGGGTCTGGGGTCTGGGGTCTGGGGTCTGGGGTCTGGGGTCTGGGGTCATGGGTCTGGGGTCATGGGTCTGGGGTCATGGGTCTGGGGTCATGGGTCTGGGGTCATGGGTCTGGGGTCATGGGTCTGGGGTCATGGGTCTGGGGTCATGGGTCTGGGGTCATGGGTCTGGGGTCATGGGTCTGGGGTCATGGGTCTGGGGTCATGGGTCTGGGGTCATGGGTCTGGGGTCATGGGTCTGGGGTCATGGGTCTGGGGTCATGGGTCTGGGGTCATGGGTCTGGGGTCATGGGTCTGGGGTCATGGGTCTGGGGTCATGGGTCTGGGGTCATGGGTCTGGGGTCATGGGTCTGGGGTCATGGGTCTGGGGTCATGGGTCTGGGGTCATGGGTCTGGGGTCATGGGTCTGGGGTCATGGGTCTGGGGTCATGGGTCTGGGGTCATGGGTCTGGGGTCATGGGTCTGGGGTCATGGGTCTGGGGTCATGGGTCTGGGGTCATGGGTCTGGGGTCATGGGTCTGGGGTCATGGGTCTGGGGTCATGGGTCTGGGGTCATGGGTCTGGGGTCTGGGGTCTGGGGTCTGGGGTCTGGGGTCTGGGGTCTGGGGTCTGGGGTCTGGGGTCTGGGGTCTGGGGTCTGGGGTCTGGGGTCTGGGGTCTGGGGTCTGGGGTCTGGGGTCTGGGGTCTGGGGTCTGGGGTCTGGGGTCTGGGGTCTGGGGTCTGGGGTCTGGGGTCTGGGGTCTGGGGTCTGGGGTCTGGGGTCTGGGGTCTGGGGTCTGGGGTCTGGGGTCTGGGGTCTGGGGTCTGGGGTCTGGGGTCTGGGGTCTGGGGTCTGGGGTCTGGGGTCTGGGGTCTGGGGTCATGGGTCTGGGGTCATGGGTCTGGGGTCATGGGTCTGGGGTCATGGGTCTGGGGTCATGGGTCTGGGGTCATGGGTCTGGGGTCATGGGTCTGGGGTCATGGGTCTGGGGTCATGGGTCTGGGGTCATGGGTCTGGGGTCATGGGTCTGGGGTCATGGGTCTGGGGTCATGGGTCTGGGGTCATGGGTCTGGGGTCATGGGTCTGGGGTCATGGGTCTGGGGTCATGGGTCTGGGGTCATGGGTCTGGGGTCATGGGTCTGGGGTCATGGGTCTGGGGTCATGGGTCTGGGGTCATGGGTCTGGGGTCATGGGTCTGGGGTCATGGGTCTGGGGTCATGGGTCTGGGGTCATGGGTCTGGGGTCATGGGTCTGGGGTCATGGGTCTGGGGTCATGGGTCTGGGGTCATGGGTCTGGGGTCATGGGTCTGGGGTCATGGGTCTGGGGTCATGGGTCTGGGGTCATGGGTCTGGGGTCATGGGTCTGGGGTCATGGGTCTGGGGTCTGGGGTCTGGGGTCTGGGGTCTGGGGTCTGGGGTCTGGGGTCTGGGGTCTGGGGTCTGGGGTCTGGGGTCTGGGGTCTGGGGTCTGGGGTCTGGGGTCTGGGGTCTGGGGTCTGGGGTCTGGGGTCTGGGGTCTGGGGTCTGGGGTCTGGGGTCTGGGGTCTGGGGTCTGGGGTCTGGGGTCTGGGGTCTGGGGTCTGGGGTCTGGGGTCTGGGGTCTGGGGTCTGGGGTCTGGGGTCTGGGGTCTGGGGTCTGGGGTCTGGGGTCTGGGGTCTGGGGTCTGGGGTCTGGGGTCTGGGGTCTGGGGTCTGGGGTCTGGGGTCTGGGGTCTGGGGTCTGGGGTCTGGGGTCTGGGGTCTGGGGTCTGGGGTCTGGGGTCTGGGGTCTGGGGTCTGGGGTCTGGGGTCTGGGGTCTGGGGTCATGGGTCTGGGGTCATGGGTCTGGGGTCATGGGTCTGGGGTCATGGGTCTGGGGTCATGGGTCTGGGGTCATGGGTCTGGGGTCATGGGTCTGGGGTCATGGGTCCTGGGGTCATGGGTCTGGGGTCATGGGTCTGGGGTCATGGGTCTGGGGTCATGGGTCTGGGGTCATGGGTCTGGGGTCATGGGTCTGGGGTCATGGGTCTGGGGTCATGGGTCTGGGGTCATGGGTCTGGGGTCATGGGTCTGGGGTCATGGGTCTGGGGTCATGGGTCTGGGGTCATGGGTCTGGGGTCATGGGTCTGGGGTCATGGGTCTGGGGTCATGGGTCTGGGGTCATGGGTCTGGGGTCATGGGTCTGGGGTCATGGGTCTGGGGTCATGGGTCTGGGGTCATGGGTCTGGGGTCATGGGTCTGGGGTCATGGGTCTGGGGTCATGGGTCTGGGGTCATGGGTCTGGGGTCATGGGTCTGGGGTCATGGGTCTGGGGTCTGGGGTCTGGGGTCTGGGGTCTGGGGTCTGGGGTCTGGGGTCTGGGGTCTGGGGTCTGGGGTCTGGGGTCTGGGGTCTGGGGTCTGGGGTCTGGGGTCTGGGGTCTGGGGTCTGGGGTCTGGGGTCTGGGGTCTGGGGTCTGGGGTCTGGGGTCTGGGGTCTGGGGTCTGGGGTCTGGGGTCTGGGGTCTGGGGTCTGGGGTCTGGGGTCTGGGGTCTGGGGTCTGGGGTCTGGGGTCTGGGGTCTGGGGTCTGGGGTCTGGGGTCTGGGGTCTGGGGTCTGGGGTCTGGGGTCTGGGGTCTGGGGTCTGGGGTCTGGGGTCTGGGGTCTGGGGTCTGGGGTCTGGGGTCTGGGGTCTGGGGTCTGGGGTCTGGGGTCTGGGGTCTGGGGTCTGGGGTCTGGGGTCTGGGGTCTGGGGTCTGGGGTCTGGGGTCTGGGGTCTGGGGTCTGGGGTCTGGGGTCTGGGGTCTGGGGTCTGGGGTCTGGGGTCTGGGGTCTGGGGTCTGGGGTCTGGGGTCTGGGGTCTGGGGTCTGGGGTCTGGGGTCTGGGGTCTGGGGTCTGGGGTCTGGGGTCTGGGGTCTGGGGTCTGGGGTCTGGGGTCTGGGGTCTGGGGTCTGGGGTCTGGGGTCTGGGGTCTGGGGTCTGGGGTCTGGGGTCTGGGGTCATGGGTCTGGGGTCATGGGTCTGGGGTCATGGGTCTGGGGTCATGGGTCTGGGGTCATGGGTCTGGGGTCATGGGTCTGGGGTCATGGGTCTGGGGTCATGGGTCTGGGGTCATGGGTCTGGGGTCATGGGTCTGGGGTCATGGGTCTGGGGTCATGGGTCTGGGGTCATGGGTCTGGGGTCATGGGTCTGGGGTCATGGGTCTGGGGTCATGGGTCTGGGGTCATGGGTCTGGGGTCATGGGTCTGGGGTCATGGGTCTGGGGTCATGGGTCTGGGGTCATGGGTCTGGGGTCATGGGTCTGGGGTCATGGGTCTGGGGTCATGGGTCTGGGGTCATGGGTCTGGGGTCATGGGTCTGGGGTCATGGGTCTGGGGTCATGGGTCTGGGGTCATGGGTCTGGGGT
Organism: Andrena hattorfiana; assembly: GCA_944738655.2. Classification (NCBI taxonomy): domain Eukaryota; kingdom Metazoa; phylum Arthropoda; class Insecta; order Hymenoptera; family Andrenidae; genus Andrena; species Andrena hattorfiana. Next base: position 12,600 of record CALYFQ020000017.1, read on the forward strand.
CATGGGTCTGGGGTCATGGGTCTGGGGTCATGGGTCTGGGGTCATGGGTCTGGGGTCATGGGTCTGGGGTCATGGGTCTGGGGTCATGGGTCTGGGGTCATGGGTCTGGGGTCATGGGTCTGGGGTCATGGGTCTGGGGTCATGGGTCTGGGGTCATGGGTCTGGGGTCATGGGTCTGGGGTCATGGGTCTGGGGTCATGGGTCTGGGGTCATGGGTCTGGGGTCATGGGTCTGGGGTCATGGGTCTGGGGTCATGGGTCTGGGGTCATGGGTCTGGGGTCATGGGTCTGGGGTCATGGGTCTGGGGTCATGGGTCTGGGGTCATGGGTCTGGGGTCATGGGTCTGGGGTCATGGGTCTGGGGTCATGGGTCTGGGGTCATGGGTCTGGGGTCATGGGTCTGGGGTCATGGGTCTGGGGTCATGGGTCTGGGGTCATGGGTCTGGGGTCATGGGTCTGGGGTCATGGGTCTGGGGTCATGGGTCTGGGGTCATGGGTCTGGGGTCATGGGTCTGGGGTCATGGGTCTGGGGTCTGGGTCTGGGGTCGGGTCTGGGGTCTGGGGTCTGGGGTCTGGGGTCTGGGGTCTGGGGTCTGGGGTCTGGGGTCTGGGGTCTGGGGTCTGGGGTCTGGGGTCTGGGGTCTGGGGTCTGGGGTCTGGGGTCTGGGGTCTGGGGTCTGGGGTCTGGGGTCTGGGGTCTGGGGTCTGGGGTCTGGGGTCTGGGGTCTGGGGTCTGGGGTCTGGGGTCTGGGGTCTGGGGTCTGGGGTCTGGGGTCTGGGGTCTGGGGTCTGGGGTCTGGGGTCTGGGGTCTGGGGTCTGGGGTCTGGGGTCTGGGGTCTGGGGTCTGGGGTCTGGGGTCTGGGGTCTGGGGTCTGGGGTCTGGGGTCTGGGGTCTGGGGTCTGGGGTCTGGGGTCTGGGGTCTGGGGTCTGGGGTCTGGGGTCTGGGGTCTGGGGTCTGGGGTCTGGGGTCTGGGGTCTGGGGTCTGGGGTCTGGGGTCTGGGGTCTGGGGTCTGGGGTCTGGGGTCTGGGGTCTGGGGTCTGGGGTCTGGGGTCTGGGGTCTGGGGTCTGGGGTCTGGGGTCTGGGGTCTGGGGTCTGGGGTCTGGGGTCTGGGGTCTGGGGTCTGGGGTCTGGGGTCTGGGGTCTGGGGTCTGGGGTCTGGGGTCTGGGGTCTGGGGTCTGGGGTCTGGGGTCTGGGGTCTGGGGTGGGTCTGGGGTCTGGGGTCTGGGGTCTGGGTCTGGGGTCTGGGGTCTGGGGTCTGGGTCTGGGGTCTGGGGTCTGGGGTCTGGGTCTGGGGTCTGGGTCTGGGGTCTGGGTCTGGGGTCTGGGTCTGGGGTCTGGGTCTGGGGTCTGGGGTCTGGGGTCTGGGGTCTGGGGTCTGGGGTCTGGGGTCTGGGTCTGGGGTCTGGGGTCTGGGGTCTGGGGTCTGGGGTCTGGGTCTGGGGTCTGGGGTCTGGGGTCTGGGGTCTGGGGTCTGGGGTCTGGGGTCTGGGGTCTGGGGTCTGGGGTTGGGGTCTGGGGTCTGGGGTCTGGGGTCTGGGGTCTGGGGTCTGGGGTCTGGGGGTCTGGGGTCTGGGGTCTGGGGTCTGGGGTCTGGGGTCTGGGGTCTGGGGTCTGGGGTCTGGGGTCTGGGGTCTGGGGTCTGGGGTCTGGGGTCTGGGGTCTGGGG
>CALYFQ020000018.1:0-2500 GCA_944738655.2 Andrena hattorfiana
GAATAATTACAAAGAATCCACCGCGAACATTACTACGATAAAATACTCGGTCCCAAACGACATTCGCAAATAATTTCTCGGGACTTAGAAATATTTCGGAGCGATTGGAGTTTTTCGCGATTTTCTCGAAGACCAGCACGACGACCCGCGGTCGAACCATTGGAGTAAATCGTAGGCAATGAAACGACGAACAGGGATCGGTGGTTGTTTGGTCGATTGGACGAACTTGTGTTCGAATTACGGTGCGGAAGGACTCTTAAATTTGTCGGGACTTTGAAATATTTCGGAGCGATTGGAGTTTTTCGCGATTTTCTCGAAGACCAGCACGACGACCGCGGTCGAACCATTGGAGTAAATCGTAGGCAATGAAACGACGAACAGGGATCGGTGGTTGTTTGGTCGATTGGACGAACTTGTGTTCGAATTACGGTGCGGAAGGACTCTTAAAATTTGTCGGGACTTTGAAATATTTCGGAGCGATTGGAGTTTTTCGCGATTTTCTCGAAGACCAGCACGACGACCGCGGTCGAAACCATTGGAGTAAATCGTAGCAATGAAACGACGAACAGGGATCGGTGGTTGTTTGGTCGATTGGACGAACTTGTTCGGACTACGGTACGAAGGACTCTTAAATTAGTCAGGACTGATATATTTCGGAGCGATTGGAGTTTTTCGCGATTTTTCTCGAAAACCAGCACGACGACCGCGGTCGAACCATTGGAGTAAATCGTAGGCAATGAAACGACGAACAGGGATCGGTGGTTTGTTTGGCCGATTGGGACGAACTTGTGTTCGAATTACGGTGCGGAAGGACTCTTAAATTTGTCGGGACTTTGAAATATTTCGGAGCGATTGGAGTTTTTCGCGATTTTTCTCGAAGACCAGCACGACGACCGCGGTCGAACCATTGGAGTAAATCGTAGGCAATGAAACGACGAACAGTGGATCGGTGGTTGTTTGGTCGATTGGACGAACTTGTGTTCGGACTACGGTACGAAGGACTCTTAAATATGTCGGGACTGATATATTTCGGAGCGATTGGAGTTTTTTCGCGATTTTCTCGAAGACCAGCACGACGACCGCGGTCGAACCATTGGAGTAAATCGTAGGCAATGAAACGACGAACAGGGATCGGTGGTTGTTTGGTCGATTGGACGAACTTGTGTTCGAATTACGGTGCGGAAGGACTCTTAAATTTGTCGGGACTTTGAAATATTTCGGAGCGATTGGAGTTTTTCGCGATGTTCTCGAAGACCCGCACGACGACCGCGGTCGAACCATTGGAGTAAATCGTAGGCAATGAAACGACGAACAGAGATCGGTGGTTGTTTGGTCGATTGGACGAACTTGTGTTCGGACTACGGTACGAAGGACTCTTAAATTAGTCGGGACTGATATATTTCGGAGCGACTGGAGTTTTTCGCGATTTTCTCGTAAACCAGCACGACGACCGCGGCTCGAACCATTGGAGTAAATCGTAGGCAATGAAACGACGAACAGGGATCGGTGGTTGTTTGGTCGGTTGGACGAACTTGTTTTCGGACTACGGTGCGGAAGGACTTAAATTAATCGGGACTGATATATTTCGGAGCGATTGGAGTTTTTTCGCGATTTTCTCGAAGACCAGCACGACGACCGCGGTCGAACCATTGGAGTAAATCGTAGGCAATGAAACGACGAACAGGGATCGGTGGTTGTTTGGTCGATTGGACGAACTTGTGTTCGAATAACGGTGCGGAAGGACTCTTAAATTTGTCGGGACTTTGAAATATTTCGGAGCGATTGGAGTTTTTTTCGCGATTTTTCTCGAAGACCAGCACGACGACCGCGGTCGAACCATTGGAGTAAATCGTAGGCAATGAAACGACGAACAGGGATCGGTGGTTGTTTGGTCGGTTGGACGAACTTGTTTTCGGACCTACGGTGCGGAAGGACTTAAATTAATCGGGACTGATATATTTCGGAGCGATTGGAGTTTTTCGCGATTTTCTCGAAGACCAGCACGACGACCGCGGTCGAAACCATTGGAGTAAATCGTAGGCAATGAAACGACGAACAGGGATCGGGTGTGTTGTTTGGTCGGTTGGACGAACTTGTTCTCGGACTACGGTGCGGAAGGACTCTTAAAATTTGTCGGGACTTTGAAATATTTCGGAGCGATTGGAGTTTTTTCGCGATTTTCTCGAAGACCAGCACGACGACCAGCGGTCGAACCATTAGAGTAAAACGTAGGCAATGGAACGACGAACAGGGATAGGTGGTTGTTTGGTCGATTGGACGAACTTGTGTTCGGACTACGGTACGAAGGACTCTTAAATTTGTCGGGACTTGGAAGTATTACAGGGCAGCACCTATGAACTGACATTTATTCCCAGTCCCAGCGGCGTATTGCTTCGCCGCCGAAATATTCCCAGTCCCAGCGGCGTATCGCTTCGCCGCCGAAATATTCTAAGCCCAGCGGCGTATCGCTTCGCCGCCGAAATATTCAAAGTCCCAGCGG
>CALYFQ020000018.1:7500-10000 GCA_944738655.2 Andrena hattorfiana
GTACCGGTCGCTACGGGCCTGGCACCCTCTCCGGGTAAGTGGCCCCATTCAAGATGGACTTGGACGCGGTGCGACGTCACGGGATAAACGGATCCTCCTGAACACTACAATTCCCTGCGGCGGAACCGCGGGATTCAGTGCTGGGCTAATTCCTGTTCGCTCGCCGCTACTAAGGAAATCCTTGTTAGTTTCTTTTCCTCCGCTTAGTAATATGCTTAAATTCAGCGGGTAATCTCGCCTACTCTGAGGTCGTCAATCGTTATATTATATATATAATATTATGTGCCCCACCAGAGAAGAAAGCCGAGAGAGACCGCGAAGTAGAGAGAAGATATTTTGGAGAAGCGCGCGCGCCTCCGGTATTATATAATATCGTGCTCCCTCTTTTGGATACAAGTACACACCTCGAACGGGTCTCCCTGGCGGGAGTACGGGGTGTCCGCGTAGTGCGTCGACACCGGCGACGGGGCCGGGCCGTACGAGAAGCTGGGCTGAAGAATACAAGGAGAAGAAGATTATACACGAAACTTCTCCGATTCTTTCTTTTTTCCCTTGCTCGCTCGCAGTTTCCCATGCGCACCGCTCGCGTATATACGGCATCACGCCACGCGTGAACATATCTTTCTCCCCGTACACATCCCGGCTCATAGCAAGAGACCCCCGACGACGGATCGATGTGATCGATCTCGTGTATCCAGAGGTGCCATCGCACGATTCCAGAAGTAAATGTATATATATATATATATATATATAATATATTTGGACCTCTTTAGTCTTCCTCTAATCGAAAGAATTAGATTCACCCCTACCTCACAATTTGCGCCTCGCCAAAGTGTCTTTTCATCGCGCATCGTCGATCCGATCCGGGAGGAGACTCTCGCCGAACGACCACCGGTTTTTACTTTAACGTCTGTCCGCTATTATTAGCTTTGAGATTCCGCTATCCCTTCAGGCCTCGAGCAGTGAAGTGACTACACTACACTCGCAGCAGAGGGAACCGCGGAAAAATAAGCTTTTCCGTGGACTGGACGACCGGTGAGATCCGCGGTCTCGTATACGATCGACCAACAACGCGACAAAGACATGGGGCGATCGGGGAGATTCGTTCTCTTCAATTCTGCGAAGGAGAGGTCCTCTTACTTACACACCTTTCGCGGCATCAGCGCCTTTCGGTTCGTCAAAGTTCCAATTCGCGCAGCCGCGCCAACCAGGATTCCGGGGTACAGAAAACGTTTTAAGCGACGCGTGAAGCAATCACTAGTCTTTTCATCGGATGTTTGGCGCAAACACTCTTGTGTGTCGACGGAACGTGGCCATAGGGAGGGAATGTCAATTAGGGCTAGGCGAGGACACGCGCAACGACGGGGAAATACATCGACCCGATCATGTTAACGAGTGATTTTTTCATTTATCATCCCGCACAGCGCCTCCATTCATGTACAGACCACCACCCTTGGATCTTCACGGCGTCCCGAAGAACGAGCGTGTTGTGCCCTCGATGTATCGATTGGACTTTTCTCTCACTTGTCAACGACGACCCTCTCTTTTTAAAAATCCCTGGGGCCGCGTGAACGCGACGATATTAGATCGGCGCACATATGCCGCGCACTCCGCTCTTTCTCTCTATCTTATCTCTCGCTCTTTGGTCTCGCTTTCTCAGGACAAATTTTTCATTTCAGGCGACGTCGGGAGCACGGTGAAAGATCTCGCGCGGGACGTGAAGGCAAATTCTACGCACCAGTGCGAGCGGAGAGGCCGCTGTGTGTGATCATCCAAGGAGCGGTGCAGCACACGGGCGGTCGTTATAAAACAACGACGCACAACGCCGTGAAAGCACGCACGCGAGTCCCCACGCGATCATTCATCACATTCGCTTCTCTCTTTCCTGGTTCTCGCACGGGAGAGATTAGACGCTTCACGATTCTCACGCGAGCCGTTGCAAACGCCGACGAACGGCCCAACTTTCGCTCGTACGTCGCGTATCTGACGTGTATGTATCATCCGCCCGACTCCGAAACGCGTTACATCGTCGGAAACGCGAGACGGCGAGGATATGAGATACGCAGAACCGACGCAAGCAGTCTTCTGTATGTGATAACGACCCTCAGCCAGGCGTGGTCCAGGAATTGTATCCGTGGACCGCAATGTGCGTTCGAAATGTCGATGTTCATGTGTCCTGCAGTTCACACGTTGACGCGCAATTAGCTGCGTTCTTCATCGACCCACGAGCCAAGTGATCCACCGTTCAGGGTAATCGTTTTATTAAATATGTTCGTTATTATCCTTTGTTCTCGGTTCGGATCAAGCCGAGGCCCGTGCGCCTCCAACCAGCGCGCGAAGGAGGTCCGGGCGTCGCCAGCATTGACGACACGGTGTACGATTTGTGTCCAGGACGGAACACCGTCGGAGCGTACCGCGGTAACACCGCGGACACGTCCCACGGCCGAGCGTACATATTCATTTAAAAACCTTCGAGATACACCGGCTGGGTACGAGACCC
>CALYFQ020000018.1:20000-22500 GCA_944738655.2 Andrena hattorfiana
CGCTGTTGCCATGCGTCCATTGTTGCTTCTCGTGCCTGTTGTTCCTCTTCTTTTGACGGGTTTGGTCCTTTCCTGATCCTGTAGATTTTCGATCGTTCCTCCAGCAGTAGGTCGATCGGTACCACGCCCGCGATGATTGGGAGCGCGTCCGTTGACGTTGTCGAATAGGCCTTGGTCACACGAAGGAGGGCCAGTCTCTGTGATCGTACCAGTGCAGTTCTCGATTTGGCCCGTAGCAGGTCACCCCATGCGGCTGCCGCGTACGTGGTTATAGGCACGTAGAGACCCTTATACAGTGTATAGAGGGCCCCGTAGCCCAGTCCCCAGTTCGCTTTGGCTATCCTCGCGAGAGAGTTGAATAAATTCAAACACTTCTCGGAGACCTTCCGCACGTGCGTGTCCATATTCAGGCCAGTGTCGAGGTGCACTCCTAGGTACTTAATCACTGGTTGCATCTTGATACCTCTACCGTTCAGGCGGATGGTCGGTGGTCTCCGTATGTCGAGGTCACCCTTGACCAACAGCATCTCGGTTTTCTCGGCTGAAAGCTGCAATTTCTTTCTCCCACACCACTCCGAAACCGCGGTAACCGCGGCCTGGCCCCGAACTCTGAGGGCCTCTCGCGAGTTCCCAGAGACGATGACCAGCACGTCGTCGGCGTAGGCAATGGGCTCGCATTCTAGCTCCTCGGATGACAGCACGGTCATCGAACACCAAATTCCAGAAGCTGGGACCCAGTATCGAACCCTGCGGGCACCCCTTTGTAACGGATTTACTCACCGATTCCTGCTTTCCCATGATCTGCACAGACCTTTCGGAGAAGTAGCTGTCCACTAGACCATACAGGTTTCGCGGGCAGTTCCTCCTCTTCAGCTCGTACAGGACATTCGGCCACCATACGTTGTCGAACGCCCCCGAAATGTCGAGGGCAATTGCGAGAACGTACCTCTCCTCGACCTTACTCGCGACCACCTCGCGGAGTTTGACTATGGCGCCCTCCGTTGACTTTTCTGGGCGGAACCCATATTGTCGTTCGGAGGACAGTCGATGGTCGAGGAGGAGCGGCGCAAGTCTCACAGCCATCAGTCTCTCGAGCAACTTCCCCACCATTGACAGCAGGCAGATTGGGCGATACGACTTCGGGCTGCTGCGATCTCGATCCGGTCCTTTGGGGATCGCAATAATATTTCCTACCTTCCAGCGGGTCGGAAATACTCCCCAGTCGAGGCATCCGTTGCAGAGTTTGAGGAGCTCCTCCCGGAGGTATCCCCAGGACCTCTGGATTACCTCGACTTCTATCCTGTCTGGACCAGGGCATTTGCCTCTCCTGAGTCTCGATACCGCTGCACAAAGTTCCTCCTCCAGGAACGGTGGCGCGGTCTCTGTGTCCGGTGGAACAGCGGTCTCGCGGCGGATCCACATTTGCTCTGGCGTTTCATCTCGCGCCTCGTCATCTGGGACAAGGGCCCTGAGCAACGCCTCGGCGGTGGTTCTCCAAGACGCCGTCTGTTCTCCGTCTGCGAGCTCCAAAGATGAAACGGCCTCCTCGCTTCTTAGTTTCCCGAGCGCCGCTTTGGTTGCGACGCCCCACGGCTCATCGTTCCCCTTTTTGGTGACAAACTGGCGCCACGTGCTGTTCTTCACGTTTGCCACCCTCTTCTTGTACGCTCTCCTGAGCGTCTTCCATTCTTCTTTGTAGATTTCCCTTGTGGTGCTGTCCTTGGTCATCTGAAATTTCCGCCGCGCTCGATGGGACGCTCTCTTTAGTCCTGTAAGTTCTCCCGTCCACCACGGTTTGGACCGGTTATGCCATTTCTTTAATGGTATTGTAGCGTCGCAGGCGCTAGTCAATACGCGTTCGAAGTGTGCGGCCACACTCTCAACGTCCTCGGCGCAAAGAATTTGAGCCTCAGAGAGAGAGCGCTTCTCGTGCATTAGGACTCGTTCGAACTTGTCCCATTTGGCATTCCTGGTGTTGTACCGTGGTTTCTGGAACGGCCTTCTAGTGCCGCCGTTATCAAGGTCCAGTCTGGTTTCGATGATTCTGTGGTCGCTGGAGGAACCGCTCTCGTGTACCTTCCAGGTACTCATGAGCGGTATCGCTTCCCAGCTCACCAGCGTGACGTCGATGTTCGATGATCCTCGAGTGTTCTGGAACGTGGTGGGTTGTCCCGGCCCGTTCAGGACTAGCAGATCGTGCCGCGCGATTAGCTGTTCCAGCTCCTCGCCGCGACCGTCGGTTCTCCCACTGTGCCAGAGGTGCGATTTCGCATTCGCGTCCGCCCCAATGACCAGTATTTGACCCTTAAGTCTCGTCACGATCTTGTCCAACTGCGCCAGTCCAACTCCAATGTCCACCGATGGTGGGAAGTATTGGCTCACCACGTATATTTCCGCGCCGTCAATGGAGACCTGTATACAGACGCAGTGCGTCGTGCACAGATCCGATATTTCCAGCACGGTGAATCCTCGGTTGCGGACGCAGATCGCCGCCCATGGC
>CALYFQ020000018.1:32500-33579 GCA_944738655.2 Andrena hattorfiana
GTAAATCGTAGGCAATGAAACGACGAACAGGGATCGGTGGTTGTTTGGTCGATTGGACGAACTTGTGTTCGAATTACGGTGCGGAAGGACTCTTAAATTTGTCGGGACTTTGAAATATTTCGGAGCGATTGGAGTTTTTCGCGATTTTCTCGAAGACCAGCACGACGACCGCGGTCGAACCATTGGAGTAAATCGTAGGCAATGAAACGACGAACAGGGATCGGTGGTTGTTTGGTCGATTGGACGAACTTGTGTTCGAATTACGGTGCGGAAGGACTCTTAAATTTGTCGGGACTTTGAAATATTTCGGAGCGATTGGAGTTTTTCGCGATTTTCTCGAAGACCAGCACGACGACCGCGGTCGAACCATTGGAGTAAATCGTAGGCAATGAAACGACGAACAGGGATCGGTGGTTGTTTGGTCGATTGGACGAACTTGTGTTCGGACTACGGTACGAAGGACTCTTAAATTAGTCAGGACTGATATATTTCGGAGCGATTGGAGTTTTTCGCGATTTTCTCGAAAACCAGCACGACGACCGCGGTCGAACCATTGGAGTAAATCGTAGGCAATGAAACGACGAACAGGGATCGGTGGTTGTTTGGTCGATTGGACGAACTTGTGTTCGAATTACGGTGCGGAAGGACTCTTAAATTTGTCGGGACTTTGAAATATTTCGGAGCGATTGGAGTTTTTCGCGATTTTCTCGAAGACCAGCACGACGACCGCGGTCGAACCATTGGAGTAAATCGTAGGCAATGAAACGACGAACAGGGATCGGTGGTTGTTTGGTCGATTGGACGAACTTGTGTTCGGACTACGGTACGAAGGACTCTTAAATATGTCGGGACTGATATATTTCGGAGCGATTGGAGTTTTTCGCGATTTTCTCGAAGACCAGCACGACGACCGCGGTCGAACCATTGGAGTAAATCGTAGGCAATGAAACGACGAACAGGGATCGGTGGTTGTTTGGTCGATTGGACGAACTTGTGTTCGAATTACGGTGCGGAAGGACTCTTAAATTTGTCGGGACTTTGAAATATTTCGGAGCGATTGGAGTTTTTCGCGATTTTCT
>CALYFQ020000019.1:0-2500 GCA_944738655.2 Andrena hattorfiana
GTTCGAATTACGGTGCGGAAGGACTCTTAAATTTGTCGGGACTTTGAAATATTTCGGAGCGATTGGAGTTTTTCGCGATTTTCTCGAAGACCAGCACGACGACCGCGGTCGAACCATTGGAGTAAATCGTAGGCAATGAAACGACGAACAGGGATCGGTGGTTGTTTGGTCGATTGGACGAACTTGTGTTCGGACTACGGTACGAAGGACTCTTAAATATGTCGGGACTGATATATTTCGGAGCGATTGGAGTTTTTCGCGATTTTCTCGAAGACCAGCACGACGACCGCGGTCGAACCATTGGAGTAAATCGTAGGCAATGAAACGACGAACAGGGATCGGTGGTTGTTTGGTCGATTGGACGAACTTGTGTTCGAATTACGGTGCGGAAGGACTCTTAAATTTGTCGGGACTTTGAAATATTTCGGAGCGATTGGAGTTTTTCGCGATTTTCTCGAAGACCCGCACGACGACCGCGGTCGAACCATTGGAGTAAATCGTAGGCAATGAAACGACGAACAGAGATCGGTGGTTGTTTGGTCGATTGGACGAACTTGTGTTCGGACTACGGTACGAAGGACTCTTAAATTAGTCGGGACTGATATATTTCGGAGCGACTGGAGTTTTTCGCGATTTTCTCGTAAACCAGCACGACGACCGCGGTCGAACCATTGGAGTAAATCGTAGGCAATGAAACGACGAACAGAGATCGGTGGTTGTTTGGTCGATTGGACGAACTTGTGTTCGGACTACGGTACGAAGGACTCTTAAATTAGTCGGGACTGATATATTTCGGAGCGACTGGAGTTTTTCGCGATTTTCTCGTAAACCAGCACGACGACCGCGGTCGAACCATTGGAGTAAATCGTAGGCAATGAAACGACGAACAGGGATCGGTGGTTGTTTGGTCGGTTGGACGAACTTGTTTTCGGACTACGGTGCGGAAGGACTTAAATTAATCGGGACTGATATATTTCGGAGCGATTGGAGTTTTTCGCGATTTTCTCGAAGACCAGCACGACGACCGCGGTCGAACCATTGGAGTAAATCGTAGGCAATGAAACGACGAACAGGGATCGGTGGTTGTTTGGTCGATTGGACGAACTTGTGTTCGAATTACGGTGCGGAAGGACTCTTAAATTTGTCGGGACTTTGAAATATTTCGGAGCGATTGGAGTTTTTCGCGATTTTCTCGAAGACCAGCACGACGACCGCGGTCGAACCATTGGAGTAAATCGTAGGCAATGAAACGACGAACAGGGATCGGTGGTTGTTTGGTCGGTTGGACGAACTTGTTTTCGGACTACGGTGCGGAAGGACTTAAATTAATCGGGACTGATATATTTCGGAGCGATTGGAGTTTTTCGCGATTTTCTCGAAGACCAGCACGACGACCGCGGTCGAACCATTGGAGTAAATCGTAGGCAATGAAACGACGAACAGGGATCGGTGGTTGTTTGGTCGGTTGGACGAACTTGTTCTCGGACTACGGTGCGGAAGGACTCTTAAATTTGTCGGGACTTTGAAATATTTCGGAGCGATTGGAGTTTTTCGCGATTTTCTCGAAGACCAGCACGACGACCGCGGTCGAACCATTAGAGTAAAACGTAGGCAATGGAACGACGAACAGGGATAGGTGGTTGTTTGGTCGATTGGACGAACTTGTGTTCGGACTACGGTACGAAGGACTCTTAAATTTGTCGGGACTTGGAAGTATTACAGGGCAGCACCTATGAACTGACATTTATTCCCAGTCCCAGCGGCGTATTGCTTCGCCGCCGAAATATTCCCAGTCCCAGCGGCGTATCGCTTCGCCGCCGAAATATTCTAAGCCCAGCGGCGTATCGCTTCGCCGCCGAAATATTCAAAGTCCCAGCGGCGTATCGCTTCGCCGCCGAAATATTCCCAGTCCCAGCGGCGTATCGCTTCGCCGCCGAAATATTCCCAGTCCCAGCGGCGTATTGCTTCGCCGCCGAAATATTCCCAGTCCCAGCGGCGTATCGCTTCGCCGCCGAAATATTCTAAGCCCAGCGGCGTATTGCTTCGCCGCCGAAATATTCAAAGTCCCAGCGGCGTATTGCTTCGCCGCCGAAATATTCCCAGTCCCAGCGGCGTATTGCTTCGCCGCCGAAATATTCTAAGCCCAGCGGCGTATTGCTTCGCCGCCGAAATATTCCCAGTCCCAGCGGCGTATCGCTTCGCCGCCGAAATATTCCCAGTCCCAGCGGCGTATTGCTTCGCCGCCGAAATATTCTAAGCCCAGCGGCGTATTGCTTCGCCGCCGAAATATTCAAAGTCCCAGCGGCGTATTGCTTCGCCGCCGAAATATTCTAAGCCCAGCGGCGTATTGCTTCGCCGCCGAAATATTCCCTGTCCCAGCGGCGTATTGCTTCGCCGCCGAAATATTCCCAGTCCCAGCGGCGTATCGCTTCGCCGCCGAAATATTCAAAGTCCCAGCGGCGTATTGCTTCGCCGCCGAAATATTCCCAGTCCCAGCGGC
>CALYFQ020000019.1:15000-17500 GCA_944738655.2 Andrena hattorfiana
GTTCGAATTACGGTGCGGAAGGACTCTTAAATTTGTCGGGACTTTGAAATATTTCGGAGCGATTGGAGTTTTTCGCGATTTTCTCGAAGACCAGCACGACGACCGCGGTCGAACCATTGGAGTAAATCGTAGGCAATGAAACGACGAACAGGGATCGGTGGTTGTTTGGTCGATTGGACGAACTTGTGTTCGAATTACGGTGCGGAAGGACTCTTAAATTTGTCGGGACTTTGAAATATTTCGGAGCGATTGGAGTTTTTCGCGATTTTCTCGAAGACCAGCACGACGACCGCGGTCGAACCATTGGAGTAAATCGTAGGCAATGAAACGACGAACAGGGATCGGTGGTTGTTTGGTCGATTGGACGAACTTGTGTTCGGACTACGGTACGAAGGACTCATAAATTAGTCAGGACTGATATATTTCGGAGCGATTGGAGTTTTTCGCGATTTTCTCGAAAACCAGCACGACGACCGCGGTCGAACCATTGGAGTAAATCGTAGGCAATGAAACGACGAACAGGGATCGGTGGTTGTTTGGTCGATTGGACGAACTTGTGTTCGAATTACGGTGCGGAAGGACTCTTAAATTTGTCGGGACTTTGAAATATTTCGGAGCGATTGGAGTTTTTCGCGATTTTCTCGAAGACCAGCACGACGACCGCGGTCGAACCATTGGAGTAAATCGTAGGCAATGAAACGACGAACAGGGATCGGTGGTTGTTTGGTCGATTGGACGAACTTGTGTTCGGACTACGGTACGAAGGACTCTTAAATATGTCGGGACTGATATATTTCGGAGCGATTGGAGTTTTTCGCGATTTTCTCGAAGACCAGCACGACGACCGCGGTCGAACCATTGGAGTAAATCGTAGGCAATGAAACGACGAACAGGGATCGGTGGTTGTTTGGTCGATTGGACGAACTTGTGTTCGAATTACGGTGCGGAAGGACTCTTAAATTTGTCGGGACTTTGAAATATTTCGGAGCGATTGGAGTTTTTCGCGATTTTCTCGAAGACCCGCACGACGACCGCGGTCGAACCATTGGAGTAAATCGTAGGCAATGAAACGACGAACAGAGATCGGTGGTTGTTTGGTCGATTGGACGAACTTGTGTTCGGACTACGGTACGAAGGACTCTTAAATTAGTCGGGACTGATATATTTCGGAGCGACTGGAGTTTTTCGCGATTTTCTCGTAAACCAGCACGACGACCGCGGTCGAACCATTGGAGTAAATCGTAGGCAATGAAACGACGAACAGAGATCGGTGGTTGTTTGGTCGATTGGACGAACTTGTGTTCGGACTACGGTACGAAGGACTCTTAAATTAGTCGGGACTGATATATTTCGGAGCGACTGGAGTTTTTCGCGATTTTCTCGTAAACCAGCACGACGACCGCGGTCGAACCATTGGAGTAAATCGTAGGCAATGAAACGACGAACAGGGATCGGTGGTTGTTTGGTCGGTTGGACGAACTTGTTTTCGGACTACGGTGCGGAAGGACTTAAATTAATCGGGACTGATATATTTCGGAGCGATTGGAGTTTTTCGCGATTTTCTCGAAGACCAGCACGACGACCGCGGTCGAACCATTGGAGTAAATCGTAGGCAATGAAACGACGAACAGGGATCGGTGGTTGTTTGGTCGATTGGACGAACTTGTGTTCGAATTACGGTGCGGAAGGACTCTTAAATTTGTCGGGACTTTGAAATATTTCGGAGCGATTGGAGTTTTTCGCGATTTTCTCGAAGACCAGCACGACGACCGCGGTCGAACCATTGGAGTAAATCGTAGGCAATGAAACGACGAACAGGGATCGGTGGTTGTTTGGTCGGTTGGACGAACTTGTTTTCGGACTACGGTGCGGAAGGACTTAAATTAATCGGGACTGATATATTTCGGAGCGATTGGAGTTTTTCGCGATTTTCTCGAAGACCAGCACGACGACCGCGGTCGAACCATTGGAGTAAATCGTAGGCAATGAAACGACGAACAGGGATCGGTGGTTGTTTGGTCGGTTGGACGAACTTGTTCTCGGACTACGGTGCGGAAGGACTCTTAAATTTGTCGGGACTTTGAAATATTTCGGAGCGATTGGAGTTTTTCGCGATTTTCTCGAAGACCAGCACGACGACCGCGGTCGAACCATTAGAGTAAAACGTAGGCAATGGAACGACGAACAGGGATAGGTGGTTGTTTGGTCGATTGGACGAACTTGTGTTCGGACTACGGTACGAAGGACTCTTAAATTTGTCGGGACTTGGAAGTATTACAGGGCAGCACCTATGAACTGACATTTATTCCCAGTCCCAGCGGCGTATTGCTTCGCCGCCGAAATATTCCCAGTCCCAGCGGCGTATCGCTTCGCCGCCGAAATATTCTAAGCCCAGCGGCGTATCGCTTCGCCGCCGAAATATTCAAAGTCCCAGCGGCGTATCGCTTCGCCGCCGAAATATTCCCAGTCCCAGCGGCGTATCGCTTCGCCGCCGAAATAT
>CALYFQ020000019.1:30000-32500 GCA_944738655.2 Andrena hattorfiana
ATTCGGTCTTAGACACCGACCCGTGGTTATGCTGTGTGGAGAAATCCGAAACGCAACACGGCAAGAACAGTCGAGACAGAATCTCGAGGAGCGCTGACTGCTTCTCAACCGAGGTCATAGAATAGCCACGCGCCCAACGCTGCTCCGACCGAGACGCTCGGACCGTCGCTCTCCCTTATAGATACCGAACGGCCGGCCGGAACGCCGGCGCCGCCGCACCTTACGCACGGGCGCTTATGGGTGTAAACCGCCGCTGCAACAGCCCCTCCGCCCGGCACGTTGGGACTTAGCCGCAGAGAGCGTCAGAGACAAGAGTAAACCGACTAAAAGAATAATTACAAAGAATCACCGCGAACATTACTACGATAAATACTCGGTCCCAAACGACATTCGCAAATAATTTCTCGGGACTTAGAAATATTTCGGAGCGATTGGAGTTTTTCGCGATTTTCTCGAAGACCAGCACGACGACCGCGGTCGAACCATTGGAGTAAATCGTAGGCAATGAAACGACGAACAGGGATCGGTGGTTGTTTGGTCGATTGGACGAACTTGTGTTCGAATTACGGTGCGGAAGGACTCTTAAATTTGTCGGGACTTTGAAATATTTCGGAGCGATTGGAGTTTTTCGCGATTTTCTCGAAGACCAGCACGACGACCGCGGTCGAACCATTGGAGTAAATCGTAGGCAATGAAACGACGAACAGGGATCGGTGGTTGTTTGGTCGATTGGACGAACTTGTGTTCGAATTACGGTGCGGAAGGACTCTTAAATTTGTCGGGACTTTGAAATATTTCGGAGCGATTGGAGTTTTTCGCGATTTTCTCGAAGACCAGCACGACGACCGCGGTCGAACCATTGGAGTAAATCGTAGGCAATGAAACGACGAACAGGGATCGGTGGTTGTTTGGTCGATTGGACGAACTTGTGTTCGGACTACGGTACGAAGGACTCATAAATTAGTCAGGACTGATATATTTCGGAGCGATTGGAGTTTTTCGCGATTTTCTCGAAAACCAGCACGACGACCGCGGTCGAACCATTGGAGTAAATCGTAGGCAATGAAACGACGAACAGGGATCGGTGGTTGTTTGGTCGATTGGACGAACTTGTGTTCGAATTACGGTGCGGAAGGACTCTTAAATTTGTCGGGACTTTGAAATATTTCGGAGCGATTGGAGTTTTTCGCGATTTTCTCGAAGACCAGCACGACGACCGCGGTCGAACCATTGGAGTAAATCGTAGGCAATGAAACGACGAACAGGGATCGGTGGTTGTTTGGTCGATTGGACGAACTTGTGTTCGGACTACGGTACGAAGGACTCTTAAATATGTCGGGACTGATATATTTCGGAGCGATTGGAGTTTTTCGCGATTTTCTCGAAGACCAGCACGACGACCGCGGTCGAACCATTGGAGTAAATCGTAGGCAATGAAACGACGAACAGGGATCGGTGGTTGTTTGGTCGATTGGACGAACTTGTGTTCGAATTACGGTGCGGAAGGACTCTTAAATTTGTCGGGACTTTGAAATATTTCGGAGCGATTGGAGTTTTTCGCGATTTTCTCGAAGACCCGCACGACGACCGCGGTCGAACCATTGGAGTAAATCGTAGGCAATGAAACGACGAACAGAGATCGGTGGTTGTTTGGTCGATTGGACGAACTTGTGTTCGGACTACGGTACGAAGGACTCTTAAATTAGTCGGGACTGATATATTTCGGAGCGACTGGAGTTTTTCGCGATTTTCTCGTAAACCAGCACGACGACCGCGGTCGAACCATTGGAGTAAATCGTAGGCAATGAAACGACGAACAGAGATCGGTGGTTGTTTGGTCGATTGGACGAACTTGTGTTCGGACTACGGTACGAAGGACTCTTAAATTAGTCGGGACTGATATATTTCGGAGCGACTGGAGTTTTTCGCGATTTTCTCGTAAACCAGCACGACGACCGCGGTCGAACCATTGGAGTAAATCGTAGGCAATGAAACGACGAACAGGGATCGGTGGTTGTTTGGTCGGTTGGACGAACTTGTTTTCGGACTACGGTGCGGAAGGACTTAAATTAATCGGGACTGATATATTTCGGAGCGATTGGAGTTTTTCGCGATTTTCTCGAAGACCAGCACGACGACCGCGGTCGAACCATTGGAGTAAATCGTAGGCAATGAAACGACGAACAGGGATCGGTGGTTGTTTGGTCGATTGGACGAACTTGTGTTCGAATTACGGTGCGGAAGGACTCTTAAATTTGTCGGGACTTTGAAATATTTCGGAGCGATTGGAGTTTTTCGCGATTTTCTCGAAGACCAGCACGACGACCGCGGTCGAACCATTGGAGTAAATCGTAGGCAATGAAACGACGAACAGGGATCGGTGGTTGTTTGGTCGGTTGGACGAACTTGTTTTCGGACTACGGTGCGGAAGGACTTAAATTAATCGGGACTGATATATTTCGGAGCGATTGGAGTTTTTCGCGATTTTCTCGAAGACCAG
>CALYFQ020000020.1:0-27932 GCA_944738655.2 Andrena hattorfiana
CCCGGACCCATGACCCCGGACCCATGACCCCGGACCCATGACCCCGGACCCATGACCCCGGACCCATGACCCCGGACCCATGACCCCGGACCCATGACCCCGGACCCATGACCCCGGACCCATGACCCCGGACCCATGACCCCGGACCCATGACCCCGGACCCATGACCCCGGACCCATGACCCCGGACCCATGACCCCGGACCCATGACCCCGGACCCATGACCCCGGACCCATGACCCCGGACCCATGACCCCGGACCCATGACCCCGGACCCATGACCCCGGACCCATGACCCCGGACCCATGACCCCGGACCCATGACCCCGGACCCATGACCCCGGACCCATGACCCCGGACCCATGACCCCGGACCCATGACCCCGGACCCATGACCCCGGACCCATGACCCCGGACCCATGACCCCGGACCCATGACCCCGGACCCATGACCCCGGACCCATGACCCCAGACTCATGACCCCGGACCCATGACCCCGGACCCATGACCCCAGACCCATGACCCCGGACCCATGACCCCGGACCCATGACCCCGGACCCATGACCCCGGACCCATGACCCCAGACCCATGACCCCAGACCCATGACCCCAGACCCATGACCCCAGACCCATGACCCCAGACCCATGACCCCAGACCCATGACCCCAGACCCATGACCCCAGACCCATGACCCCAGACCCATGACCCCAGACCCATGACCCCAGACCCATGACCCCAGACCCATGACCCCAGACCCATGACCCCAGACCCATGACCCCAGACCCATGACCCCAGACCCATGACCCCAGACCCATGACCCCAGACCCATGACCCCAGACCCATGACCCCAGACCCATGACCCCAGACCCATGACCCCAGACCCATGACCCCAGACCCATGACCCCAGACCCATGACCCCAGACCCATGACCCCAGACCCATGACCCCAGACCCATGACCCCAGACCCATGACCCCAGACCCATGACCCCAGACCCATGACCCCAGACCCATGATCCCAGACCCATGACACCAGACCCATGACCCCAGACCCATGACCCCGGACCCATGACCCCGGACCCATGACCCCGGACCCATGACCCCAGACCCATGACCCCAGACCCATGACCCCCGACCCATGACCCCGGACCCATGACCCCGGACCCATGACCCCGGACCCATGACCCCGGTCCCATGACCCCGGACCCATGACCCCGGACCCATGACCCCGGACCCATGACCCCGGACCCATGACCCCGGACCCATGACCCCAGACCCATGACCCCAGACCCATGACCCCAGACCCATGACCCCAGACCCATGACCCCAGACCCATGACCCCAGACCCATGACCCCAGACCCATGACCCCAGACCCATGACCCCAGACCCATGACCCCAGACCCATGACCCCAGACCCATGACCCCAGACCCATGACCCCAGACCCATGACCCCAGACCCATGACCACGGACCCATGACCCCGGACCCATGACCCCGGACCCATGACCCCGGACCCATGACCCCCGACCCATGACCCCGGACCCATGACCCCCGACCCATGACCCCAGACCCATGACCCCAGACCCATGACCCCAGACCCATGACCCCAGACCCATGACCCCAGACCCATGACCCCAGACCCATGACCCCAGACCCATGACCCCAGACCCATGACCCCAGACCCATGACCCCAGACCCATGACCCCAGACCCATGACCCCAGACCCATGACCCCAGACCCATGACCCCAGACCCATGACCCCAGACCCATGACCCCAGACCCATGATCCCAGACCCATGACCCCGGACCCATGACCCCGGACCCATGACCCCGGACCCATGACCCCGGACCCATGACCCCGGACCCATGACCCCGGACCCATGACCCCGGACCCATGACCCCGGACCCATGACCCCGGACCCATGACCCCGGACCCATGACCCCGGACCCATGACCCCGGACCCATGACCCCGGACCCATGACCCCGGACCCATGACCCCGGACCCATGACCCCGGACCCATGACCCCGGACCCATGACCCCGGACCCATGACCCCGGACCCATGACCCCGGACCCATGACCCCGGACCCATGACCCCGGACCCATGACCCCGGACCCATGACCCCGGACCCATGACCCCGGACCCATGACCCCGGACCCATGACCCCGGACCCATGACCCCGGACCCATGACCCCGGACCCATGACCCCGGACCCATGACCCCGGACCCATGACCCCGGACCCATGACCCCGGACCCATGACCCCGGACCCATGACCCCGGACCCATGACCCCGGACCCATGACCCCGGACCCATGACCCCGGACCCATGACCCCGGACCCATGACCCCGGACCCATGACCCCGGACCCATGACCCCGGACCCATGACCCCGGACCCATGACCCCGGACCCATGACCCCGGACCCATGACCCCGGACCCATGACCCCGGACCCATGACCCCGGACCCATGACCCCGGACCCATGACCCCGGACCCATGACCCCGGACCCATGACCCCGGACCCATGACCCCGGACCCATGACCCCGGACCCATGACCCCGGACCCATGACCCCGGACCCATGACCCCGGACCCATGACCCCGGACCCATGACCCCGGACCCATGACCCCGGACCCATGACCCCGGACCCATGACCCCGGACCCATGACCCCGGACCCATGACCCCGGACCCATGACCCCGGACCCATGACCCCGGACCCATGACCCCGGACCCATGACCCCGGACCCATGACCCCGGACCCATGACCCCGGACCCATGACCCCGGACCCATGACCCCGGACCCATGACCCCGGACCCATGACCCCGGACCCATGACCCCGGACCCATGACCCCGGACCCATGACCCCGGACCCATGACCCCGGACCCATGACCCCGGACCCATGACCCCGGACCCATGACCCCGGACCCATGACCCCGGACCCATGACCCCGGACCCATGACCCCGGACCCATGACCCCGGACCCATGACCCCGGACCCATGACCCCGGACCCATGACCCCGGACCCATGACCCCGGACCCATGACCCCGGACCCATGACCCCGGACCCATGACCCCGGACCCATGACCCCGGACCCATGACCCCGGACCCATGACCCCGGACCCATGACCCCGGACCCATGACCCCGGACCCATGACCCCGGACCCATGACCCCGGACCCATGACCCCGGACCCATGACCCCGGACCCATGACCCCGGACCCATGACCCCGGACCCATGACCCCGGACCCATGACCCCGGACCCATGACCCCGGACCCATGACCCCGGACCCATGACCCCGGACCCATGACCCCGGACCCATGACCCCGGACCCATGACCCCGGACCCATGACCCCGGACCCATGACCCCGGACCCATGACCCCGGACCCATGACCCCGGACCCATGACCCCGGACCCATGACCCCGGACCCATGACCCCGGACCCATGACCCCGGACCCATGACCCCGGACCCATGACCCCGGACCCATGACCCCGGACCCATGACCCCGGACCCATGACCCCGGACCCAGGACCCCGGACCCATGACCCCGGACTCATGACCCCGGACCCATGACCCCGGACCCATGACCCCGGACCCATGACCCCGGACCCATGACCCCGGACCCATGACCCCGGACCCATGACCCCGGACCCATGACCCCGGACCCATGACCCCGGACCCATGACCCCGGACCCATGACCCCGGACCCATGACCCCGGACCCATGACCCCGGACCCATGACCCCGGACCCATGACCCCGGACCCATGACCCCGGACCCATGACCCCGGACCCATGACCCTGGATCCATGACCCCGGACCCATGACCCCGGACCCATGACCCCGGACCCATGACCCCGGACCCATGACCCCGGACCCATGACCCCGGACCCACGACCCCGGACCCACGACCCCGGACCCATGACCCCGGACCCATGACCCCGGACCCATGACCCCGGACCCATGACCCCGGACCCATGACCCCGGACCCATGACCCCGGACCCATGACCCCGGACCCATGACCCCGGACCCATGACCCCGGACCCATGACCCCGGACCCATGACCCCGGACCCATGACCCCGGACCCATGACCCCGGACCCATGACCCCGGACCCATGACCCCGGACCCATGACCCCGGACCCATGACCCCGGACCCATGACCCCGGACCCATGACCCCGGACCCATGACCCCGGACCCATGACCCCGGACCCATGACCCCGGACCCATGACCCCGGACCCATGACCCCGGACCCATGACCCCGGACCCATGACCCCGGCCCCCTTGACCCCGGACCCATGACCCCGGACCCATGACCCCGGACCCATGACCCCGGACCCATGACCCCGGACCCATGACCCCGGACCCATGACCCCGGACCCATGACCCCGGACCCATGACCCCGGACCCATGACCCCGGACCCATGACCCCGGACCCATGACCCCGGACCCATGACCCCGGACCCATGACCCCGGACCCATGACCCCGGACCCATGACCCCGGACCCATGACCCCGGACCCATGACCCCGGACCCATGACACCGGACCCATGACCCCGGACCCATGACACCGGACCCATGACCCCGGACCCATGACCCCGGACCCATGACCCCGGACCCACGACCCCGGACCCACGACCCCGGACCCACGACCCCGGACCCATGACCCCGGACCCATGAACCCGGACCCATGACCCCGGACCCATGACCCCGGACCCATGACCCCGGACCCATGACCCCGGACCCATGACCCCGGACCCATGACCCCGGACCCATGACCCCGGACCCATGACCCCGGACCCATGACCCCGGACCCATGACCCCGGACCCATGACCCCGGACCCATGACCCCGGACCCATGACCCCGGACCCATGACCCCGGACCCATGACCCCGGACCCATGACCCCGGACCCATGACCCCGGACCCATGACCCCGGACCCATGACCCCGGACCCATGACCCCGGACCCATGACCCCGGACCCATGACCCCGGACCCATGACCCCGGACCCATGACCCCAGACCCATGACCCCAGACCCATGACCCCAGACCCATGACCCCAGACACATGACCCCAGACCCATGACCCCAGACCCATGACCCCAGACCCATGACCCCAGACCCATGACCCCAGACCCATGACACCAGACCCATGACCCCAGACCCATGACCCCAGACCCATGACCCCAGACCCATGACCCCAGACCCATGACCCCAGACCCATGACCCCAGACCCATGACCCCAGACCCATGACCCCGGACCCATGACCCCGGACCCATGACCCCGGACCCATGACCCCCGACCCATGACCCCGGACCCATGACCCCCGACCCATGACCCCAGACCCATGACCCCAGACCCATGACCCCAGACCCATGACCCCAGACCCATGACCACAGACCCATGACCCCAGACCCATGACCCCAGACCCATGACCCCAGACCCATGACCCCAGACCCATGACCCCAGACCCATGACCCCAGACCCATGACCCCAGACCCATGACCCCAGACCCATGACCCCAGACCCATGACCCCAGACCCATGACCCCAGACCCATGACCCCAGACCCATGACCCCAGACCCATGACCCCAGACCCATGACCCCAGACCCATGACCCCAGACCCATGACCCCAGACCCATGACCCCAGACCCATGACCCCAGACCCATGACCCCAGACCCATGACCCCAGACCCATGACCCCAGACCCATGACCCCAGACCCATGACCCCAGACCCATGACCCCAGACCCATGACCCCAGACCCATGACCCCAGACCCATGACCCCAGACCCATGACCCCAGACCCATGACCCCAGACCCATGACCCCAGACCCATGACCCCAGACCCATGACCCCAGACCCATGACCCCAGACCCATGACCCCAGACCCATGACCCCAGACCCATGACCCCAGACCCATGACCCCAGACCCATGACCCCAGACCCATGACCCCAGACCCATGGCCCCTGACCCATGACTAAGGATCCATGACCCCGGACCCATGACCCCGGTCCCATGACCCCAGACCCATGACACCAGACCCATGACCCCAGACCCATGACCCCAGACCCATGACCCCGGACCCATGACCCCGGACCCATGACCCCGGACCCATGACCCCGGACCCATGACCCCGGACCCATGACCCCGGACCCATGACCCCGGACCCATGACCCCGGACCCATGACCCCGGACCCATGACCCCGGACCCATGACCCCGGACTCATGACCCCGGACCCATGACCCCGGACCCATGACCCCGGACCCATGACCCCGGACCCATGACCCCGGACCCATGACCCCGGACCCATGACCCCGGACCCATGACCCCGGAGCCATGACCCCGGACCCATGACCCCGGACCCATGACCCCGGACCCATGACCCCGGACCCATGACCCCGGACCCATGACCCCGGACCCATGACCCCGGACCCATGACCCCGGACCCATGACCCCGGACCCATGACCCCGGACCCATGACCCCGGACCCATGACCCCGGACCCATGACCCCGGACCCATGACCCCGGACCCATGACCCCGGACTCATGACCCCGGACCCATGACCCCGGACCCATGACCCCGGACCCATGACCCCGGACCCATGACCCCGGACCCATGACCCCGGACCCATGACCCCGGACCCATGACCCCGGACCCATGACCCCGGACCCATGACCCCGGTCCCATGACCCCGGACCCATGACCCCAGACCCATGACCCCCGACCCATGACCCCGGACCCATGACCCCGGACCCATGACCCCGGACCCATGACCCCGGACCCATGACCCCGGACCCATGACCCCGGACCCATGACCCCGGACCCATGACCCCGGACCCATGACCCCGGACCCATGACCCCGGACCCATGACCCCGGACCCATGACCCCGGACCCATGACCCCGGACCCATGACCCCGGACCCATGACCCCGGACCCATGACCCCGGACCCATGACCCCGGACCCATGACCCCGGACCCATGACCCCGGACCCATGACCCCGGACCCATGACCCCGGACCCATGACCCCGGACCCATGACCCCGGACCCATGACCCCAGACCCATGACCCCAGACCCATGACCCCAGACCCATGACCCCAGACCCATGACCCCAGACCCATGACCCCAGACCCATGACCCCAGACCCATGACCCCAGACCCATGACCCCAGACCCATGACCCCAGACCCATGACCCCAGACCCATGACCCCAGACCCATGACCCCAGACCCATGACCCCAGACCCATGACCCCAGACCCATGACCCCAGACCCATGACCCCAGACCCATGACCCCAGACCCATGACCCCAGACCCATGACCCCAGACCCATGACCCCAGACCCATGACCCCAGACCCATGACCCCAGACCCATGACCCCAGACCCATGACCCCAGACCCATGACCCCAGACCCATGACCCCAGACCCATGACCCCAGACCCATGACCCCAGACCCATGACCCCAGACCCATGACCCCAGACCCATGACCCCAGACCCATGACCCCAGACCCATGACCCCAGACCCATGACCCCAGACCCATGACCCCAGACCCATGACCCCAGACCCATGACCCCAGACCCATGACCCCAGACCCATGACCCCAGACCCATGGCCCCTGACCCATGACTAAGGATCCATGACCCCGGACCCATGACCCCGGTCCCATGACCCCAGACCCATGACACCAGACCCATTACCCCAGACCCATGACCCCGGACCCATGACCCCGGACCCATGACCCCGGACCCATGACCCCGGACCCATGACCCCGGACCCATGACCCCGGACCCATGACCCCGGACCCATGACCCCGGACCCATGACCCCGGACCCATGACCCCGGACCCATGACCCCGGGCCCATGACCCCGGACCCATGACCCCGGACCCATGACCCCGGACCCATGACCCCGGACCCATGACCCCGGACCCATGACCCCGGACCCATGACCCCGGACCCATGACCCCGGACCCATGACCCCGGAGCCATGACCCCGGACCCATGACCCCGGACCCATGACCCCGGACCCATGACCCCGGACCCATGACCCCGGACCCATGACCCCGGACCCATGACCCCGGACCCATGACCCCGGACCCATGACCCCGGACCCATGACCCCGGACCCATGACCCCGGACCCATGACCCCGGACCCATGACCCCGGACCCATGACCCCGGACCCATGACCCCGGACCCATGACCCCGGACCCATGACCCCGGACCCATGACCCCGGACCCATGACCCCGGACCCATGACCCCGGACCCATGACCCCGGACCCATGACCCCGGACCCATGACCCCGGACCCATGACCCCGGACCCATGACCCCGGACCCATGACCCCGGACCCATGACCCCGGACCCATGACCCCGGACCCATGACCCCGGACCCATGACCCCGGACCCATGACCCCAGACCCATGACCCCAGACCCATGACCCCAGACCCATGACCCCAGACCCATGACCCCAGACCCATGACCCCAGACCCATGACCCCAGACCCATGACCCCAGACCCATGACCCCAGACCCATGACCCCAGACCCATGACCCCAGACCCATGACCCCAGACCCATGACCCCAGACCCATGACCCCAGACCCATGACCCCGGACCCATGACCCCGGACCCATGACCCCGGACCCATGACCCCGGACCCATGAACCCGGACCCATGACCCCGGACCCATGACCCCGGACCCATGACCCCGGACCCATGACCCCGGACCCATGACCCCGGACCCATGACCCCGGACCCATGACCCCGGACCCATGACCCCGGACCCATGACCCCGGAACCATGACGCCGGACCCATGACCCCAGACCCATGACACCAGACCCATGACCCCAGACCCATGACCCCAGTCCCGTGACCCCAGACCCATGACCCCAGACCCATGACCCCAGACCCATGACCCCAGACTCATGACCCCAGACCCATGACCCCAGACCCATGACCCCAGACCCATGACACCAGACCCATGACACCAGACCCATGACCCCGGACCCATGACCCCGGACCCATGACCCCGGACCCATGACCCCGGACCCATGACCCCGGACCCATGACCCCGGACCCATGACCCCGGACCCATGACCCCGGACCCATGACCCCGGACCCATGACCCCGGACCCATGACCCCGGACCCATGACCCCGGACCCATGACCCCGGACCCATGACCCCGGACCCATGACCCCGGACCCATGACCCCGGACCCATGACCCCGGACCCATGACCCCGGACCCATGACCCCGGACCCATGACCCCGGACCCATGACCCCGGACCCATGACCCCGGACCCATGACCCCGGACCCATGACCCCGGACCCATGACCCCGGACCCATGACCCCGGACCCATGACCCCGGACCCATGACCCCGGACCCATGACCCCGGACCCATGACCCCGGACCCATGACCCCGGACCCATGACCCCGGACCCATGACCCCGGACCCATGACCCCGGACCCATGACCCCGGACCCATGACCCCGGACCCATGACCCCGGACCCATGACCCCGGACCCATGACCCCGGACCCATGACCCCGGACCCATGACCCCGGACCCATGACCCCGTACCCATGACCCCGGACCCATGACCCCGGACCCATGACCCCGGACCCATGACCCCGGACCCATGACCCCGGACCCATGACCCCGGACCCATGACCCCGGACCCATGACCCCAGACCCATGACCCCAGACCCATGACCCCAGACCCATGACCCCAGACCCATGACCCCAGACCCATGACCCCAGACCCATGACCCCAGACCCATGACCCCAGACCCATGACCCCAGACCCATGACCCCAGACCCATGACCCCAGACCCATGACCCCAGACCCATGACCCCAGACCCATGACCCCAGACCCATGACCCCAGACCCATGACCCCAGACCCATGACCCCAGACCCATGACCCCAGACCCATGACCCCAGACCCATGACCCCAGACCCATGACCCCAGACCCATGACCCCAGACCCATGACCCCAGACCCATGACCCCAGACCCATGAACCCGGACCCATGACCCCGGTCCCATGACCCCAGACCCATGACACCAGACCCATGACCCCAGACCCATGACCCCGGACCCATGACCCCGGACCCATGACCCCGGACCCATGACCCCGGACCCATGACCCCGGACCCATGACCCCGGACCCATGACCCCGGACCCATGACCCCAGACCCATGACCCCAGACCCATGACCCCAGACCCATGACCCCAGACCCATGACCCCAGACCCATGACCCCAGACCCATGACCCCAGACCCATGACCCCAGACCCATGACCCCAGACCCATGACCCCAGACCCATGACCCCAGAAACATGACCCCCGACACATGGCCCCTGACCCATGACTAAGGATCCATGACCCGGGATCCATGACCCCGGACCCATGACCCCGGTCCCATGACCCCGGTCCCATGACCCCAGACCCATGACCCCAGACCCATGACCCCAGACCCATGACCCCATACCCATGACCCCAGACCCAGACCCATGACCCCAGACTCATGACCCCAGACCCATGACCCCAGACCCATGACCCCACACCCATGACCCCAGACCCATGACCCCAGACCCATGACCCCGGACCCATGAACCCGGACCCATGACCCCGGACCCATGACCCCGGACCCATGACCCCGGACCCATGACCCCGGACCCATGACACCGGACCCATGACCCCGGACCCATGACCCCGGACCCATGACCCCGGACCCACGACCCCGGACCCACGACCCCGGACCCACGACCCCGGACCCACGACCCCGGACCCACGACCCCGGACCCACGACCCCGGACCCACGACCCCGGACCCACGACCCCGGACCCACGACCCCGGACCCACGACCCCGGACCCATGACCCCGGACCCATGACCCCGGACCCATGACCCCGGACCCATGACCCCGGACCCATGACCCCGGACCCATGACCCCGGACCCATGACCCCGGACCCATGACCCCAGACCCATGACCCCAGACCCATGACCCCAGACCCATGACCCCAGACCCATGACCCCAGACCCATGAACCCGGACCCATGACCCCGGACCCATGACCCCGGACCCATGACCCCGGACCCATGACCCCGGACCCATGACCCCGGACCCATGACCCCGGAACCATGACACCGGACCCATGACCCCAGACCCATGACACCAGACCCATGACCCCAGACCCATGACCCCAGTCCCGTGACCCCAGACCCATGACCCCAGACCCATGACCCCAGACCCATGACCGCAGACTCATGACCCCAGACCCATGACCCCAGACCCATGACCCCAGACCCATGACCCCAGACCCATGACCCCAGACCCATGACCCCAGACCCATGACCCCAGAAACATGACCCCCGACACATGGCCCCTGACCCATGACTAAGGATCCATGACCCGGGATCCATGACCCCGGACCCATGACCCCGGTCCCATGACCCCGGTCCCATGACCCCAGACCCATGACCCCAGACCCATGACCCCAGACCCATGACCCCAGACCCATGACCCCAGACCCATGACCCCAGACCCATGACCCCAGACCCATGACCCCAGACCCATGACCCCAGACCCATGACCCCAGACCCATGACCCCGGACCCATGACCCCGGACCCATGACCCCGGACCCATGACCCCGGACCCATGACCCCGGACCCATGACACCGGACCCATGACCCCGGACCCATGACCCCGGACCCATGACCCCGGACCCATGACCCCGGACCCATGACCCCGGACCCATGACCCCGGACCCATGACCCCGGACCCATGACCCCGGACCCATGACCCCGGACCCATGAACCCGGACCCATGACCCCGGACCCATGACCCCGGACCCATGACCCCGGACCCATGACCCCGGACCCATGACCCCGGACCCATGACCCTGGACCCATGACCCCGGACCCATGACCCCGGACCCATGACCCCGGACCCATGACCCCGGACCCATGACCCCGGACCCATGACCCCAGACCCATGACCCCAGACCCATGACCCCAGACCCATGACCCCAGACCCATGACCCCAGACCCATGACCCCAGACCCATGACCCCAGACCCATGACCCCAGACCCATGACCCCAGACCCATGACCCCAGACCCATGACCCCAGACCCATGACCCCAGACCTATGACCCCAGACCCATGACCCCAGACCCATGACCCCAGACCCATGACCCCAGACCCATGACCCCAGACCCATGAACCCGGACCCATGACCCCGGACCCATGACCCCGGACCCATGACCCCGGACCCATGACCCCGGACACATGACCCCGGACCCATGACCCCGGACCCATGACCCCGGAACCATGACACCGGACCCATGACCCCAGACCCATGACACCAGACCCATGACCCCAGACCCATGACCCCAGTCCCGTGACCCCAGACCCATGACCCCAGACCCATGACCCCAGACCCATGACCCCAGACTCATGACCCCAGACCCATGACCCCAGACCCATGACCCCAGACCCATGACCCCAGACCCATGACCCCAGACCCATGACCCCAGACCCATGACCCCAGACCCATGACCCCAGACCCATGACCCCAGACCCATGACCCCAGAAACATGACCCCCGACACATGGCCCCTGACCCATGACTAAGGATCCATGACCCGGGATCCATGACCCCGGACCCATGACCCCGGTCCCATGACCCCGGTCCCATGACCCCAGACCCATGACCCCAGACCCATGACCCCAGACCCATGACCCCAGACCCATGACCCCAGACCCATGACCCCAGACCCATGACCCCAGACCCATGACCCCAGACCCATGACCCCAGACCCATGACCCCGGACCCATGACCCCGGACCCATGACCCCGGACCCATGACCCCGGACCCATGACCCCGGACCCATGACCCCGGACCCATGACCCCGGTCCCATGACCCCAGACCCATGACCCCAGACCCATAACCCCCGACCCATGACCCCGGACCCATGACCCCGGACCCATGACCCCGGACCCATGACCCCGGACCCATGACCCCGGACCCATGACCCCGGACCCATGACCCCGGACCCATGACCCCGGACCCATGACCCCGGACCCATGACCCCGGACCCATGACCCCGGACCCATGACCCCGGACCCATGACCCCGGACCCATGACCCCGGACCCATGACCCCGGACCCATGACCCCGGACCCATGACCCCGGACCCATGACCCCGGACCCATGACCCCGGACCCATGACCCCGGACCCATGACCCCGGACCCATGACCCCGGACCCATGACCCCAGACCCATGACCCCAGACCCATGACCCCAGACCCATGACCCCAGACCCATGACCCCAGACCCATGACCCCAGACCCATGACCCCAGACCCATGACCCCAGACCCATGACCCCAGACCCATGACCCCAGACCCATGACCCCAGACCCATGACCCCAGACCCATGACCCCAGACCCATGACCCCAGACCCATGACCCCAGACCCATGACCCCAGACCCATGACCCCAGACCCATGACCCCAGACCCATGACCCCAGACCCATGACCCCAGACCCATGACCCCAGACCCATGACCCCAGACCCATGACCCCAGACCCATGACCCCAGACCCATGACCCCAGACCCATGACCCCAGACCCATGACCCCAGACCCATGACCCCAGATCCATGACCCCAGACCCATGAACCCGGACCCATGACCCCGGTCCCATGACCCCAGACCCATGACACCAGACCCATGACCCCAGACCCATGACCCCGGACCCATGACCCCGGACCCATGACCCCGGACCCATGACCCCGGACCCATGACCCCGGACCCATGACCCCGGACCCATGACCCCGGACCCATGACCCCAGACCCATGACCCCAGACCCATGACCCCAGACCCATGACCCCAGACCCATGACCCCAGACCCATGACCCCAGACCCATGACCCCAGACCCATGACCCCAGACCCATGACCCCAGACCCATGACCCCAGAAACATGACCCCCGACACATGGCCCCTGACCCATGACTAAGGATCCATGACCCGGGATCCATGACCCCGGACCCATGACCCCGGTCCCATGACCCCGGTCCCATGACCCCAGACCCATGACCCCAGACCCATGACCCCAGACCCATGACCCCAGACCCATGACCCCATACCCATGACCCCAGACCCAGACCCATGACCCCAGACTCATGACCCCAGACCCATGACCCCAGACCCATGACCCCAGACCCATGACCCCAGACCCATGACCCCAGACCCATGACCCCAGACCCATGAACCCGGACCCATGACCCCGGACCCATGACCCCGGACCCATGACCCCATACCCATGACCCCAGACCCAGACCCATGACCCCAGACTCATGACCCCAGACCCATGACCCCAGACCCATGACCCCAGACCCATGACCCCAGACCCATGACCCCAGACCCATGACCCCAGACCCATGACCCCGGACCCATGAACCCGGACCCATGACCCCGGACCCATGACCCCGGACCCATGACCCCGGACCCATGACCCCGGACCCATGACACCGGACCCATGACCCCGGACCCATGACCCCGGACCCATGACCCCGGACCCACGACCCCGGACCCACGACCCCGGACCCACGACCCCGGACCCACGACCCCGGACCCACGACCCCGGACCCACGACCCCGGACCCACGACCCCGGACCCACGACCCCGGACCCACGACCCCGGACCCACGACCCCGGACCCACGACCCCGGACCCATGACCCCGGACCCATGACCCCGGACCCATGACCCCGGACCCATGACCCCGGACCCATGACCCCGGACCCATGACCCCGGACCCATGACCCCGGACCCATGACCCCGGACCCATGACCCCGGACCCATGACCCCAGACCCATGACCCCAGACCCATGACCCCAGACCCATGACCCCAGACCCATGACCCCAGACCCATGACCCCAGACCCATGAACCCGGACCCATGACCCCGGACCCATGACCCCGGACCCATGACCCCGGACCCATGACCCCGGACCCATGACCCCGGACCCATGACCCCGGACCCATGACCCCGGAACCATGACACCGGACCCATGACCCCAGACCCATGACACCAGACCCATGACCCCAGACCCATGACCCCAGTCCCGTGACCCCAGACCCATGACCCCAGACCCATGACCCCAGACCCATGACCGCAGACTCATGACCCCAGACCCATGACCCCAGACCCATGACCCCAGACCCATGACCCCAGACCCATGACCCCAGACCCATGACCCCAGACCCATGACCCCAGACCCATGACCCCAGACCCATGACCCCAGAAACATGACCCCCGACACATGGCCCCTGACCCATGACTAAGGATCCATGACCCGGGATCCATGACCCCGGACCCATGACCCCGGTCCCATGACCCCGGTCCCATGACCCCAGACCCATGACCCCAGACCCATGACCCCAGACCCATGACCCCAGACCCATGACCCCAGACCCATGACCCCAGACCCATGACCCCAGACCCATGACCCCAGACCCATGACCCCAGACCCATGACCCCGGACCCATGACCCCGGACCCATGACCCCGGACCCATGACCCCGGACCCATGACCCCGGACCCATGACCCCGGACCCATGACCCCGGACCCATGACCCCGGACCCATGACCCCGGACCCATGACCCCGGACCCATGACCCCGGACCCATGACACCGGACCCATGACCCCGGACCCATGACCCCGGACCCATGACCCCGGACCCATGACCCCGGACCCATGACCCCGGACCCATGACCCCGGACCCATGACCCCGGACCCATGACCCCGGACCCATGACCCCGGACCCATGACCCCGGACCCATGACCCCGGACCCATGACCCCGGACCCATGACCCCGGACCCATGACCCCGGACCCATGACCCCGGACCCATGACCCCGGACCCATGACCCCGGACCCATGACCCCGGACCCATGACCCCGGACCCATGACCCCGGACCCATGACCCCAGACCCATGACCCCAGACCCATGACCCCAGACCCATGACCCCAGACCCATGACCCCAGACCCATGACCCCAGACCCATGACCCCAGACCCATGACCCCAGACCCATGACCCCAGACCCATGACCCCAGACCCATGACCCCAGACCCATGACCCCAGACCCATGACCCCAGACCCATGACCCCAGACCCATGACCCCAGACCCATGACCCCAGACCCATGACCCCAGACCCATGACCCCAGACCCATGACCCCAGACCCATGACCCCAGACCCATGACCCCAGACCCATGAACCCGGACCCATGACCCCGGACCCATGACCCCGGACCCATGACCCCGGACCCATGACCCCGGACACATGACCCCGGACCCATGACCCCGGACCCATGACCCCGGAACCATGACACCGGACCCATGACCCCAGACCCATGACACCAGACCCATGACCCCAGACCCATGACCCCAGTCCCGTGACCCCAGACCCATGACCCCAGACCCATGACCCCAGACCCATGACCCCAGACTCATGACCCCAGACCCATGACCCCAGACCCATGACCCCAGACCCATGACCCCAGACCCATGACCCCAGAAACATGACCCCCGACACATGGCCCCTGACCCATGACTAAGGATCCATGACCCGGGATCCATGACCCCGGACCCATGACCCCGGTCCCATGACCCCGGTCCCATGACCCCAGACCCATGACCCCAGACCCATGACCCCAGACCCATGACCCCAGACCCATGACCCCAGACCCATGACCCCAGACCCATGACCCCAGACCCATGACCCCAGACCCATGACCCCGGACCCATGACCCCGGACCCATGACCCCGGACCCATGACCCCGGACCCATGACCCCGGACCCATGACCCCGGTCCCATGACCCCAGACCCATGACCCCAGACCCATAACCCCCGACCCATGACCCCGGACCCATGACCCCGGACCCATGACCCCGGACCCATGACCCCGGACCCACGACCCCGGACCCACGACCCCGGACCCATGACCCCGGACCCATGACCCCGGACCCATGACCCCGGACCCATGACCCCGGACCCATGACCCCGGACCCATGACCCCGGACCCATGACCCCGGACCCATGACCCCGGACCCATGACCCCGGACCCATGACCCCGGACCCATGACCCCGGACCCATGACCCCGGACCCATGACCCCGGACCCATGACCCCGGACCCATGACCCCGGACCCATGACCCCGGACCCATGACACCGGACCCATGACCCCGGACCCATGACCCCGGACCCATGACCCCGGATCCATGACCCCGGACCCATGACCCCGGACCCATGACCCCGGACCCATGACCCCGGACCCATGACCCCGGACCCACGACCCCGGACCCACGACCCCGGACCCACGACCCCGGACCCATGACCCCGGACCCATGACCCCGGACCCATGAGCCCGGACCCATGACCCCGGACCCATGACCCCGGACCCATGACCCCGGACCCATGACCCCGGACCCATGACCCCGGACCCATGACCCCGGACCCATGACCCCGGACCCATGAACCCGGACCCATGACCCCAGACCCATGACCCCGGACCCATGACCCCGGACCCATGACCCCGGACCCATGACCCCGGACCCATGACCCCGGTCCCATGACCCCGGACCCATGACCCCAGACCCATAACCCCCGACCCATGACCCCGGACCCATGACCCCGGACCCATGACCCCGGACCCATGACCCCGGACCCACGACCCCGGACCCACGACCCCGGACCCATGACCCCGGACCCATGACCCCGGACCCATGACCCCGGACCCATGACCCCGGACCCATGACCCCGGACCCATGACCCCGGACCCATGACCCCGGACCCATGACCCCGGACCCATGACCCCGGACCCATGACCCCGGACCCATGACCCCGGACCCTTGACCCCGGACCCATGACCCCGGACCCATGACCCCGGACCCATGACCCCGGACCCATGACCCCGGACCCATGACACCGGACCCATGACCCCGGACCCATGACCCCGGACCCATGACCCCGGATCCATGACCCCGGACCCATGACCCCGGACCCATGACCCCGGACCCATGACCCCGGACCCACGACCCCGGACCCACGACCCCGGACCCACGACCCCGGACCCACGACCCCGGACCCATGACCCCGGACCCATGACCCCGGACCCATGAGCCCGGACCCATGACCCCGGACCCATGACCCCGGACCCATGACCCCGGACCCATGACCCCGGACCCATGACCCCGGACCCATGACCCCGGACCCATGACCCCGGACCCATGAACCCGGACCCATGACCCCGGACCCACGACCCCGGACCCATGACCCCGGACCCATGACCCCGGACCCATGAGCCCGGACCCATGACCCCGGACCCATGACCCCGGACCCATGACCCCGGACCCATGACCCCGGACCCATGACCCCGGACCCATGACCCCGGACCCATGACCCCGGACCCATGAACCCGGACCCATGACCCCGGTCCCATGACCCCGGACCCATGACCCCGGACCCATGACCCCGGACCCATGACCCCGGACCCATGACCCCGGACCCATGACCCCGGACCCATGACCCCGGACCCATGACCCCGGACCCATGACCCCGGACCCATGACCCCGGACCCATGACCCCGGACCCATGACCCCGGACCCATGACCCCGGACCCATGACCCCGGACCCATGACCCCGGACCCATGACCCCGGACCCATGACCCCGGACCCATGACCCCGGACCCATGACCCCGGACCCATGACCCCGGACCCATGACCCCGGACCCATGACCCCGGACCCATGACCCCGGACCCATGACCCCGGACCCATGACCCCGGACCCATGACCCCGGACCCATGACCCCGGACCCATGACCCCGGACCCATGACCCCGGACCCATGACCCCGGACCCATGACCCCGGACCCATGACCCCCGACCCATGACCCCGGTCCCATGACCCCGGTCCCATGACCCCAGACCCATGACCCCAGACCCATGACCCCAGACCCATGACCCCAGACCCATGACCCCAGACCCATGACCCCGGACCCATGACCCCGGACCCATGACCCCGGACCCATGACCCCGGACCCATGACCCCGGACCCATGACCCCGGACCCATGACCCCGGACCCATGACCCCGGACCCATGACACCAGACCCATGACCCCAGACCCATGACCCCAGTCCCGTGACCCCAGACCCGTGACCCCAGACCCATGACCCCAGACCCATGACCCCAGACTCATGACCCCAGACCCATGACCCCAGACCCATGACCCCAGACCCATGACCCCAGACCCATGACCCCAGACCCATGACCCCAGACCCATGACCCCAGACCCATGACCCCAGACCCATGACCCCAGACCCATGACCCCAGACCCATGACCCCAGACCCATGACCCCAGACCCATGACCCCAGACCCATGACCCCAGACCCATGACCCCAGACCCATGACCCCAGACCCATGACCCCAGACCCATGACCCCAGACCCATGACCCCAGACCCATGAACCCGGACCCATGACCCCGGACCCATGACCCCGGACCCATGACCCCGGACCCATGACCCCAGACCCATGACCCCAGACTCATGACCCCAGACCCATGACCCCAGACCCATGACCCCAGACCCATGACCCCAGACCCATGACCCCAGACCCATGACCCCAGACCCATGACCCCAGACCCATGACCCCAGACCCATGACCCCAGACCCATGAACCCGGACCCATGACCCCGGACCCATGACCCCAGACCCATGACCCCAGACCCATGACCCCAGACTCATGACCCCAGACCCATGACCCCAGACCCATGACCCCAGACCCATGACCCCAGACCCATGACCCCAGACCCATGACCCCAGACCCATGACCCCAGACCCATGACCCCAGACCCATGACCCCAGACCCATGACCCCAGACCCATGACCCCAGACCCATGACCCCAGACCCATGACCCCAGACCCATGACCCCGGACCCATGACCCCGGACCCATGACCCCGGACCCATGACCCCGGACCCATGACCCCGGACCCATGACCCCGGACCCATGACCCCGGACCCATGACCCCGGACCCATGACCCCGGACCCATGACCCCGGACCCATGACCCCGGACCCATGACCCCGGACCCATGACCCCGGACCCATGACCCCGGACCCATGACCCCGGACCCATGACCCCGGACCCATGACCCCGGACCCATGACCCCGGACCCATGACCCCGGACCCATGACCCCGGACCCATGACCCCGGACCCATGACCCCGGACCCATGACCCCGGACCCATGACCCCCGACCCATGACCCCGGTCCCATGACCCCGGTCCCATGACCCCAGACCCATGACCCCAGACCCATGACCCCAGACCCATGACCCCAGACCCATGACCCCAGACCCATGACCCCAGACCCATGACCCCGGACCCATGACCCCGGACCCATGACCCCGGACCCATGACCCCGGACCCATGACCCCGGACCCATGACCCCGGACCCATGACCCCGGACCCATGACACCAGACCCATGACCCCAGACCCATGACCCCAGTCCCGTGACCCCAGACCCGTGACCCCAGACCCATGACCCCAGACCCATGACCCCAGACTCATGACCCCAGACCCATGACCCCAGACCCATGACCCCAGACCCATGACCCCAGACCCATGACCCCAGACCCATGACCCCAGACCCATGACCCCAGACCCATGACCCCAGACCCATGACCCCAGACCCATGACCCCAGACCCATGACCCCAGACCCATGACCCCAGACCCATGACCCCAGACCCATGACCCCAGACCCATGACCCCAGACCCATGACCCCAGACCCATGACCCCAGACCCATGACCCCAGACCCATGACCCCAGACCCATGACCCCAGACCCATGAACCCGGACCCATGACCCCGGACCCATGACCCCGGACCCATGACCCCGGACCCATGACCCCAGACCCATGACCCCAGACTCATGACCCCAGACCCATGACCCCAGACCCATGACCCCAGACCCATGACCCCAGACCCATGACCCCAGACCCATGACCCCAGACCCATGACCCCAGACCCATGACCCCAGACCCATGACCCCAGACCCATGAACCCGGACCCATGACCCCGGACCCATGACCCCAGACCCATGACCCCAGACCCATGACCCCAGACTCATGACCCCAGACCCATGACCCCAGACCCATGACCCCAGACCCATGACCCCAGACCCATGACCCCAGACCCATGACCCCAGACCCATGACCCCAGACCCATGACCCCAGACCCATGACCCCAGACCCATGACCCCAGACCCATGACCCCAGACCCATGACCCCAGACCCATGACCCCAGACCCATGACCCCAGACCCATGACCCCAGACCCATGAACCCGGACCCATGACCCCGGACCCATGACCCCGGACCCATGACCCCGGACCCATGACCCCGGACCCATGACCCCGGACCCATGACCCCGGAACCATGACACCGGACCCATGACCCCAGACCCATGACACCAGACCCATGACCCCAGACCCATGACCCCAGTCCCGTGACCCCAGACCCATGACCCCAGACCCATGACCCCAGACCCATGACCCCAGACTCATGACCCCAGACCCATGACCCCAGACCCATGACCCCAGACCCATGACCCCAGACCCATGACCCCAGACCCATGACCCCAGACCCATGACCCCAGACCCATGACCCCAGACCCATGACCCCAGAAACATGACCCCCGACACATGGCCCCTGACCCATGACTAAGGATCCATGACCCGGGATCCATGACCCCGGACCCATGACCCCGGTCCCATGACCCCGGTCCCATGACCCCAGACCCATGACCCCAGACCCATGACCCCGGACCCATGACCCCGGACCCATGACCCCGGACCCATGACCCCGGACCCATGACCCCGGACCCATGACCCCGGACCCATGACCCCGGACCCATGACCCCGGACCCATGACCCCGGACCCATGACCCCGGACCCATGACCCCGGACCCATGACCCCGGACCCATGACCCCGGACCCATGACCCCGGACCCATGACCCCGGACCCATGACCCCGGACCCATGACCCCGGACCCATGACCCCGGACCCATGACCCCGGACCCATGACCCCGGACCCATGACCCCGGACCCATGACCCCGGACCCATGACCCCGGACCCATGACCCCGGACCCATGACCCCGGACCCATGACCCCGGACCCATGACCCCAGACCCATGACCCCAGACCCATGACCCCAGACCCATGACCCCAGACCCATGACCCCAGACCCATGACCCCAGACCCATGACCCCAGACCCATGACCCCAGACCCATGACCCCAGACCCATGACCCCAGACCCATGACCCCAGACCCATGACCCCAGACCCATGACCCCAGACCCATGACCCCAGACCCATGACCCCAGACCCATGACCCCAGACCCATGACCCCAGACCCATGACACCAGACCCATGAACCCGGACCCATGACCCCGGACCCATGACCCCGGACCCATGACCCCGGACCCATGACCCCGGACCCATGACCCCGGACCCATGACCCCGGACCCATGACCCCGGAACCATGACACCGGACCCATGACCCCAGACCCATGACACCAGACCCATGACCCCAGACCCATGACCCCAGTCCCGTGACCCCAGACCCATGACCCCAGACCCATGACCCCAGACCCATGACCCCAGACTCATGACCCCAGACCCATGACCCCAGACCCATGACCCCAGACCCATGACCCCAGACCCATGACCCCAGACCCATGACCCCAGACCCATGACCCCAGACCCATGACCCCAGACCCATGACCCCAGACCCATGACCCCAGACCCATGACCCCAGATACATGACCCCCGACACATGGCCCCTGACCCATGACTAAGGATCCATGACCCGGGATCCATGACCCCGGACCCATGACCCCGGTCCCATGACCCCGGTCCCATGACCCCAGACCCATGACCCCAGACCCATGACCCCAGACCCATGACCCCAGACCCATGACCCCAGACCCATGACCCCAGACCCATGACCCCGGACCCATGACCCCGGACCCATGACCCCGGACCCATGACCCCGGACCCATGACCCCGGACCAATGACCCCGGACCCATGACCCCGGTCCCATGACCCCAGACCCATGACCCCAGACCCATGACCCCCGACCCATGACCCCGGACCCATGACCCCGGACCCATGACCCCGGACCCATGACCCCGGACCCATGACCCCGGACCCACGACCCCGGACCCATGACCCCGGACCCATGACCCCGGACCCATGACCCCGGACCCATGACCCCGGACCCATGACCCCGGACCCATGACCCCGGACCCATGACCCCGGACCCATGACCCCGGACCCATGACCCCGGACCCATGACCCCGGACCCATGACCCCGGACCCATGACCCCGGACCCACGACCCCGGACCCACGACCCCGGACCCACGACCCCGGACCCACGACCCCGGACCCATGACCCCGGACCCATGACCCCGGACCCATGAGCCCGGACCCATGACCCCGGACCCATGACCCCGGACCCATGACCCCGGACCCATGACCCCGGACCCATGACCCCGGACCCATGACCCCGGACCCATGAACCCGGACCCATGACCCCGGACCCACGACCCCGGACCCATGACCCCGGACCCATGACACCGGACCCATGACCCCGGACCCATGACCCCGGACCCATGACCCCGGATCCATGACCCCGGACCCATGACCCCGGACCCATGACCCCGGACCCATGACCCCGGACCCATGACCCCGGACCCATGACCCCGGACCCATGACCCCAGACCCATGACACCAGACCCATGACCCCAGACCCATGACCCCAGTCCCGTGACCCCAGACCCATGACCCCAGACCCATGACCCCAGACCCATGACCCCAGACTCATGACCCCAGACCCATGACCCCAGACCCATGACCCCAGACCCATGACCCCAGACCCATGACCCCAGACCCATGACCCCAGACCCATGACCCCAGACCCATGACCCCAGACCCATGACCCCAGACCCATGACCCCAGACCCATGACCCCAGACCCATGACCCCAGACCCATGACCCCAGACCCATGACCCCAGACCCATGACCCCAGACCCATGACCCCAGACCCATGAACCCGGACCCATGACCCCGGACCCATGACCCCGGACCCATGACCCCGGACCCATGACCCCAGACCCATGACCCCAGACTCATGACCCCAGACCCATGACCCCAGACCCATGACCCCAGACCCATGACCCCAGACCCATGACCCCAGACCCATGACCCCAGACCCATGACCCCAGA
The DNA here is from genome assembly GCA_944738655.2 of Andrena hattorfiana. Lineage (NCBI taxonomy): Eukaryota > Metazoa > Arthropoda > Insecta > Hymenoptera > Andrenidae > Andrena > Andrena hattorfiana. The sequence goes on from CALYFQ020000020.1 coordinate 24,358, forward strand.
CCCATGACCCCAGACCCATGACCCCAGACCCATGACCCCAGACCCATGACCCCAGACCCATGAACCCGGACCCATGACCCCGGACCCATGACCCCGGACCCATGACCCCAGACCCATGACCCCAGACCCATGACCCCAGACTCATGACCCCAGACCCATGACCCCAGACCCACGACCCCGGACCCACGACCCCGGACCCACGACCCCGGACCCACGACCCCGGACCCACGACCCCGGACCCACGACCCCGGACCCACGACCCCGGACCCACGACCCCGGACCCACGACCCCGGACCCATGACCCCGGACCCATGACCCCGGACCCATGACCCCGGACCCATGACCCCGGACCCATGACCCCGGACCCATGACCCCGGACCCATGACCCCAGACCCATGACCCCAGACCGATGACCCCAGACCCATGACCCCAGACCCATGAACCCGGACCCATGACCCCGGACCCATGACCCCGGACCCATGACCCCGGACCCATGACCCCGGACCCATGACCCCGGACCCATGACCCCGGACCCATGACCCCGGAACCATGACACCGGACCCATGACCCCAGACCCATGACACCAGACCCATGACCCCAGACCCATGACCCCAGTCCCGTGACCCCAGACCCATGACCCCAGACCCATGACCCCAGACCCATGACCGCAGACTCATGACCCCAGACCCATGACCCCAGACCCATGACCCCAGACCCATGACCCCAGACCCATGACCCCAGACCCATGACCCCAGACCCATGACCCCAGAAACATGACCCCCGACACATGGCCCCTGACCCATGACTAAGGATCCATGACCCGGGATCCATGACCCCGGACCCATGACCCCGGTCCCATGACCCCGGTCCCATGACCCCAGACCCATGACCCCAGACCCATGACCCCAGACCCATGACCCCAGACCCATGACCCCAGACCCATGACCCCAGACCCATGACCCCAGACCCATGACCCCGGACCCATGACCCCGGACCCATGACCCCGGACCCATGACCCCGGACCCATGACCCCGGACCCATGACCCCGGACCCATGACCCCGGACCCATGACCCCGGACCCATGACACCGGACCCATGACCCCGGACCCATGACCCCGGACCCATGACCCCGGACCCATGACCCCGGACCCATGACCCCGGACCCATGACCCCGGACCCATGACCCCGGACCCATGACCCCGGACCCATGACCCCGGACCCATGACCCCGGACCCATGACCCCGGACCCATGACCCCGGACCCATGACCCCGGACCCATGACCCCGGACCCATGACCCCGGACCCATGACCCCGGACCCATGACCCCGGACCCATGACCCCAGACCCATGACCCCAGACCCATGACCCCAGACCCATGACCCCAGACCCATGACCCCAGACCCATGACCCCAGACCCATGACCCCAGACCCATGACCCCAGACCCATGACCCCAGACCCATGACCCCAGACCCATGACCCCAGACCCATGACCCCAGACCCATGACCCCAGACCCATGACCCCAGACCCATGACCCCAGTCCCATGACCCCAGACCCATGACCCCAGACCCATGACCCCAGACCCATGACCCCAGACCCATGAACCCGGACCCATGACCCCGGACCCATGACCCCGGACCCATGACCCCGGACCCATGACCCCGGACCCATGACCCCGGACCCATGACCCCGGACCCATGACCCCGGAACCATGACACCGGACCCATGACCCCAGACCCATGACACCAGACCCATGACCCCAGACCCATGACCCCAGTCCCGTGACCCCAGACCCATGACCCCAGACCCATGACCCCAGACCCATGACCCCAGACTCATGACCCCAGACCCATGACCCCAGACCCATGACCCCAGACCCATGACCCCAGACCCATGACCCCAGACCCATGACCCCAGACCCATGACCCCAGACCCATGACCCCAGACCCATGACCCCAGACCCATGACCCCAGACCCATGACCCCAGAAACATGACCCCCGACACATGGCCCCTGACCCATGACTAAGGATCCATGACCCGGGATCCATGACCCCGGACCCATGACCCCGGTCCCATGACCCCGGTCCCATGACCCCAGACCCATGACCCCAGACCCATGACCCCAGACCCATGACCCCAGACCCATGACCCCAGACCCATGACCCCAGACCCATGACCCCAGACCCATGACCCCAGACCCATGACCCCGGACCCATGACCCCGGACCCATGACCCCGGACCCATGACCCCGGACCCATGACCCCGGACCCATGACCCCGGTCCCATGACCCCAGACCCATGACCCCAGACCCATGACCCCAGACCCATAACCCCCGACCCATGACCCCGGACCCATGACCCCGGACCCATGACCCCGGACCCATGACCCCGGACCCATGACCCCGGACCCATGACCCCGGACCCATGACCCCGGACCCATGACCCCGGACCCATGACCCCGGACCCATGACCCCGGACCCATGACCCCGGACCCATGACCCCGGACCCATGACCCCGGACCCATGACCCCGGACCCATGACCCCGGACCCATGACCCCGGACCCATGACCCCGGACCCATGACCCCGGACCCATGACCCCGGACCCATGACCCCGGACCCATGACCCCGGACCCATGACCCAGGACCCATGACCCCGGACCCATGACCCCGGACCCATGACCCCGGACCCATGACCCCGGACCCATGACCCCGGACCCATGACCCCGGACCCATGACCCCGGACCCATGACCCCGGACCCATGACCCCGGACCCATGACCCCGGACCCATGACCCCGGACCCATGACCCCGGACCCATGACCCCGGACCCATGACCCCGGACCCATGACCCGGGACCCATGACCCCGGACCCATGACCCCGGACCCATGACCCCGGACCCATGACCCCGGACCCATGACCCCGGACCCATGACCCCGGACCCATGACCCCGGACCCATGACCCCGGACCCATGACCCCGGACCCATGACCCCGGACCCATGACCCCGGACCCATGACCCCGGACCCATGACCCCGGACCCATGACCCCAGACCCATGACCCCAGACCCATGACCCCGGACCCATGACCCCGGACCCATGACCCCGGACCCATGACCCCGGACCCATGACCCCGGACCCATGACCCCGGACCCATGACCCCGGACCCATGACCCCAGACCCATGACACCAGACCCATGACCCCAGACCCATGACCCCAGTCCCGTGACCCCAGACCCATGACCCCAGACCCATGACCCCAGACCCATGACCCCAGACCCATGACCCCAGACCCATGACCCCAGACCCATGACCCCAGACCCATGACCCCAGACCCATGACCCCAGACCCATGACCCCGGACCCATGACCCCGGACCCATGACACCGGACCCATGACCCCGGACCCATGACCCCGGACCCACGACCCCGGACCCACGACCCCGGACCCACGACCCCGGACCCACGACCCCGGACCCACGACCCCGGACCCACGACCCCGGACCCACGACCCCGGACCCACGACCCCGGACCCACGACCCCGGACCCACGACCCCGGACCCACGACCCCGGACCCAC
>CALYFQ020000021.1:0-2500 GCA_944738655.2 Andrena hattorfiana
ATTTCAAAGTCCCGACAAATTTAAGAGTCCTTCCGCACCGTAATTCGAACACAAGTTCGTCCAATCGACCAAACAACCACCGATCCCTGTTCGTCGTTTCATTGCCTACGATTTACTCCAATGGTTCGACCGCGGTCGTCGTGCTGGTCTTCGAGAAAATCGCGAAAAACTCCAATCGCTCCGAAATATATCAGTCCCGATTAATTTAAGTCCTTCCGCACCGTAGTCCGAAAACAAGTTCGTCCAACCGACCAAACAACCACCGATCCCTGTTCGTCGTTTCATTGCCTACGATTTACTCCAATGGTTCGACCGCGGTCGTCGTGCTGGTTTACGAGAAAATCGCGAAAAACTCCAGTCGCTCCGAAATATATCAGTCCCGACTAATTTAAGAGTCCTTCGTACCGTAGTCCGAACACAAGTTCGTCCAATCGACCAAACAACCACCGATCTCTGTTCGTCGTTTCATTGCCTACGATTTACTCCAATGGTTCGACCGCGGTCGTCGTGCTGGTTTACGAGAAAATCGCGAAAAACTCCAGTCGCTCCGAAATATATCAGTCCCGACTAATTTAAGAGTCCTTCGTACCGTAGTCCGAACACAAGTTCGTCCAATCGACCAAACAACCACCGATCTCTGTTCGTCGTTTCATTGCCTACGATTTACTCCAATGGTTCGACCGCGGTCGTCGTGCGGGTCTTCGAGAAAATCGCGAAAAACTCCAATCGCTCCGAAATATTTCAAAGTCCCGACAAATTTAAGAGTCCTTCCGCACCGTAATTCGAACACAAGTTCGTCCAATCGACCAAACAACCACCGATCCCTGTTCGTCGTTTCATTGCCTACGATTTACTCCAATGGTTCGACCGCGGTCGTCGTGCTGGTCTTCGAGAAAATCGCGAAAAACTCCAATCGCTCCGAAATATATCAGTCCCGACATATTTAAGAGTCCTTCGTACCGTAGTCCGAACACAAGTTCGTCCAATCGACCAAACAACCACCGATCCCTGTTCGTCGTTTCATTGCCTACGATTTACTCCAATGGTTCGACCGCGGTCGTCGTGCTGGTCTTCGAGAAAATCGCGAAAAACTCCAATCGCTCCGAAATATTTCAAAGTCCCGACAAATTTAAGAGTCCTTCCGCACCGTAATTCGAACACAAGTTCGTCCAATCGACCAAACAACCACCGATCCCTGTTCGTCGTTTCATTGCCTACGATTTACTCCAATGGTTCGACCGCGGTCGTCGTGCTGGTTTTCGAGAAAATCGCGAAAAACTCCAATCGCTCCGAAATATATCAGTCCTGACTAATTTATGAGTCCTTCGTACCGTAGTCCGAACACAAGTTCGTCCAATCGACCAAACAACCACCGATCCCTGTTCGTCGTTTCATTGCCTACGATTTACTCCAATGGTTCGACCGCGGTCGTCGTGCTGGTCTTCGAGAAAATCGCGAAAAACTCCAATCGCTCCGAAATATTTCAAAGTCCCGACAAATTTAAGAGTCCTTCCGCACCGTAATTCGAACACAAGTTCGTCCAATCGACCAAACAACCACCGATCCCTGTTCGTCGTTTCATTGCCTACGATTTACTCCAATGGTTCGACCGCGGTCGTCGTGCTGGTCTTCGAGAAAATCGCGAAAAACTCCAATCGCTCCGAAATATTTCAAAGTCCCGACAAATTTAAGAGTCCTTCCGCACCGTAATTCGAACACAAGTTCGTCCAATCGACCAAACAACCACCGATCCCTGTTCGTCGTTTCATTGCCTACGATTTACTCCAATGGTTCGACCGCGGTCGTCGTGCTGGTCTTCGAGAAAATCGCGAAAAACTCCAATCGCTCCGAAATATTTCTAAGTCCCGAGAAATTATTTGCGAATGTCGTTTGGGACCGAGTATTTATCGTAGTAATGTTCGCGGTGATTCTTTGTAATTATTCTTTTAGTCGGTTTACTCTTGTCTCTGACGCTCTCTGCGGCTAAGTCCCAACGTGCCGGGCGGAGGGGCTGTTGCAGCGGCGGTTTACACCCATAAGCGCCCGTGCGTAAGGTGCGGCGGCGCCGGCGTTCCGGCCGGCCGTTCGGTATCTATAAGGGAGAGCGACGGTCCGAGCGTCTCGGTCGGAGCAGCGTTGGGCGCGTGGCTATTCTATGACCTCGGTTGAGAAGCAGTCAGCGCTCCTCGAGATTCTGTCTCGACTGTTCTTGCCGTGTTGCGTTTCGGATTTCTCCACACAGCATAACCACGGGTCGGTGTCTAAGACCGAATGGCCCTTATGTGGTGAGCGTCCATAAGTAGTGACGTTGGTGACACGTATGCAATTCTGTGTACGATTGTACGACCTCGTGCGTTGAACTCTTTGTCCACGCAGATGGACGATTTAAACTTGACAAAACGCTAAGGAACGGTAGCGTCGGGTACATGTAAAGTATCGAACTAAACGTGTTCGAACTTTGAAAGAGGGAGAAAGTAAATACAAACCCAAGAGGTGTCAG
>CALYFQ020000021.1:5000-7500 GCA_944738655.2 Andrena hattorfiana
TGCCCTTTGTACACACCGCCCGTCGCTACTACCGATTGAATGATTTAGTGAGGTCTTCGGACTGGTGCGCGGCAATGTCTCGGCATTGCCGATGTTGCCGGGAAGATGACCAAACTTGATCATTTAGAGGAAGTAAAAGTCGTAACAAGGTTTCCGTAGGTGAACCTGCGGAAGGATCATTAACAAGGCTCAAAGAGCAGAAAGCAAAAAGCTTCGAAACCGTAACTATGCAAAAACACAATATAAATGCGAATGCATTTATATAAACAGATACCAAAAACTGAATGCGAATGCATTTCAAACAGATACCAAAAACTGAATGCGAATGCATTTCAAACAGATACCAAAGACTGAGTGCGAATGCATTTAGCACCGCCGTGGCACGGCTTACGTGCGGAGGTCGCTACAGACGGAGAACCTGGTTTCTCATCGCGACGCTCCCGTTCGCTGTTATCGGTGAAGCGCAAGAAACAAGCGCGCCAGACCGCCAGACGCTGGCCCTGCCTCTTTGAGAACGGGACGATAAATAAAACGAAAGCAATCACGAAGTGTGCTTGCGCGAGGTTTTTCGAAAGAGACCGTCGTTTACTGGATCGGGAAAAACTAGACCCGTCATTCCGATCGTCCTCTCCGGTAACCCGCCGCCTCGCCTCGTTGATTCACCTCGTTCACATCGTATCGAATGCGTGCCGTTATTATACGATACCACCGCCCGTGTCTGTGCGTGTTGTCTGCGCGAGCGTGTAGAGAGGCTCGTATCGAGAAAAGGAGTTACTCGCGACCCAAGACAGGGACGAAAACACACCATAAGCGCCCCGAGTGGCTTATGTAAAGCGCGCGCGAGAGAGAGAGAGCAGGAACGAGGCGCCGTCGAAGCCTCGGCTTCGCGACGTTTCTCTCTCTCTCTCTCTTGACGACGTTTTTTCCACTCGCATCCCGCTTCCTCAGTTTTGGTCGTGCGCTCCGGAAAGTCCTGTGACGGACACTCTCCTCGGAGAGGATCCGGGTAACCTAGGGTGGCGGATCGCACCATCCATCGCGTCGACTTGCATCCCTAGTATATCGCTCGCGCTCGATCGCTCGCCCCGATGGCCAGAAAAGAGGGACCGGCTGTGAAGCTTCGATAGCGAAAGGTCTGATCGAAGCCGGCCGTGCGTCCGGTTTCGGGGGATACAGCGACGATAAAGAGAGCGTGTAAGTAGTAGAGGATGCTGCCGCGTGCGGTGGCCTCCGTCGCCCGAGTACACACGATTACGGGTCTCGTACCCAGCCGGTGTATCTCGAAGGTTTTTAAATGAATATGTACGCTCGGCCGTGGGACGTGTCCGCGGTGTTACCGCGGTACGCTCCGACGGTGTTCCGTCCTGGACACAAATCGTACACCGTGTCGTCAATGCTGGCGACGCCCGGACCTCCTTCGCGCGCTGGTTGGAGGCGCACGGGCCTCGGCTTGATCCGAACCGAGAACAAAGGATAATAACGAACATATTTAATAAAACGATTACCCTGAACGGTGGATCACTTGGCTCGTGGGTCGATGAAGAACGCAGCTAATTGCGCGTCAACGTGTGAACTGCAGGACACATGAACATCGACATTTCGAACGCACATTGCGGTCCACGGATACAATTCCTGGACCACGCCTGGCTGAGGGTCGTTATCACATACAGAAGACTGCTTGCGTCGGTTCTGCGTATCTCATATCCTCGCCGTCTCGCGTTTCCGACGATGTAACGCGTTTCGGAGTCGGGCGGATGATACATACACGTCAGATACGCGACGTACGAGCGAAAGTTGGGCCGTTCGTCGGCGTTTGCAACGGCTCGCGTGAGAATCGTGAAGCGTCTAATCTCTCCCGTGCGAGAACCAGGAAAGAGAGAAGCGAATGTGATGAATGATCGCGTGGGGACTCGCGTGCGTGCTTTCACGGCGTTGTGCGTCGTTGTTTTATAACGACCGCCCGTGTGCTGCACCGCTCCTTGGATGATCACACACAGCGGCCTCTCCGCTCGCACTGGTGCGTAGAATTTGCCTTCACGTCCCGCGCGAGATCTTTCACCGTGCTCCCGACGTCGCCTGAAATGAAAAATTTGTCCTGAGAAAGCGAGACCAAAGAGCGAGAGATAAGATAGAGAGAAAGAGCGGAGTGCGCGGCATATGTGCGCCGATCTAATATCGTCGCGTTCACGCGGCCCCAGGGATTTTTAAAAAGAGAGGGTCGTCGTTGACAAGTGAGAGAAAAGTCCAATCGATACATCGAGGGCACAACACGCTCGTTCTTCGGGACGCCGTGAAGATCCAAGGGTGGTGGTCTGTACATGAATGGAGGCGCTGTGCGGGATGATAAATGAAAAAATCACTCGTTAACATGATCGGGTCGATGTATTTCCCCGTCGTTGCGCGTGTCCTCGCCTAGCCCTAATTGACATTCCCTCCCTATGGCCACGTTCCGTCGACACACAAGAGTGTTTGCGCCAAACATCCGATGAAAAGACTAGTG
>CALYFQ020000021.1:15000-17500 GCA_944738655.2 Andrena hattorfiana
TAGAATATTTCGGCGGCGAAGCAATACGCCGCTGGGACTGGGAATATTTCGGCGGCGAAGCAATACGCCGCTGGGACTTTGAATATTTCGGCGGCGAAGCAATACGCCGCTGGGCTTAGAATATTTCGGCGGCGAAGCGATACGCCGCTGGGACTGGGAATATTTCGGCGGCGAAGCAATACGCCGCTGGGACTGGGAATATTTCGGCGGCGAAGCGATACGCCGCTGGGACTGGGAATATTTCGGCGGCGAAGCGATACGCCGCTGGGACTTTGAATATTTCGGCGGCGAAGCGATACGCCGCTGGGCTTAGAATATTTCGGCGGCGAAGCGATACGCCGCTGGGACTGGGAATATTTCGGCGGCGAAGCAATACGCCGCTGGGACTGGGAATAAATGTCAGTTCATAGGTGCTGCCCTGTAATACTTCCAAGTCCCGACAAATTTAAGAGTCCTTCGTACCGTAGTCCGAACACAAGTTCGTCCAATCGACCAAACAACCACCTATCCCTGTTCGTCGTTCCATTGCCTACGTTTTACTCTAATGGTTCGACCGCGGTCGTCGTGCTGGTCTTCGAGAAAATCGCGAAAAACTCCAATCGCTCCGAAATATTTCAAAGTCCCGACAAATTTAAGAGTCCTTCCGCACCGTAGTCCGAGAACAAGTTCGTCCAACCGACCAAACAACCACCGATCCCTGTTCGTCGTTTCATTGCCTACGATTTACTCCAATGGTTCGACCGCGGTCGTCGTGCTGGTCTTCGAGAAAATCGCGAAAAACTCCAATCGCTCCGAAATATATCAGTCCCGATTAATTTAAGTCCTTCCGCACCGTAGTCCGAAAACAAGTTCGTCCAACCGACCAAACAACCACCGATCCCTGTTCGTCGTTTCATTGCCTACGATTTACTCCAATGGTTCGACCGCGGTCGTCGTGCTGGTCTTCGAGAAAATCGCGAAAAACTCCAATCGCTCCGAAATATTTCAAAGTCCCGACAAATTTAAGAGTCCTTCCGCACCGTAATTCGAACACAAGTTCGTCCAATCGACCAAACAACCACCGATCCCTGTTCGTCGTTTCATTGCCTACGATTTACTCCAATGGTTCGACCGCGGTCGTCGTGCTGGTCTTCGAGAAAATCGCGAAAAACTCCAATCGCTCCGAAATATATCAGTCCCGATTAATTTAAGTCCTTCCGCACCGTAGTCCGAAAACAAGTTCGTCCAACCGACCAAACAACCACCGATCCCTGTTCGTCGTTTCATTGCCTACGATTTACTCCAATGGTTCGACCGCGGTCGTCGTGCTGGTTTACGAGAAAATCGCGAAAAACTCCAGTCGCTCCGAAATATATCAGTCCCGACTAATTTAAGAGTCCTTCGTACCGTAGTCCGAACACAAGTTCGTCCAATCGACCAAACAACCACCGATCTCTGTTCGTCGTTTCATTGCCTACGATTTACTCCAATGGTTCGACCGCGGTCGTCGTGCTGGTTTACGAGAAAATCGCGAAAAACTCCAGTCGCTCCGAAATATATCAGTCCCGACTAATTTAAGAGTCCTTCGTACCGTAGTCCGAACACAAGTTCGTCCAATCGACCAAACAACCACCGATCTCTGTTCGTCGTTTCATTGCCTACGATTTACTCCAATGGTTCGACCGCGGTCGTCGTGCGGGTCTTCGAGAAAATCGCGAAAAACTCCAATCGCTCCGAAATATTTCAAAGTCCCGACAAATTTAAGAGTCCTTCCGCACCGTAATTCGAACACAAGTTCGTCCAATCGACCAAACAACCACCGATCCCTGTTCGTCGTTTCATTGCCTACGATTTACTCCAATGGTTCGACCGCGGTCGTCGTGCTGGTCTTCGAGAAAATCGCGAAAAACTCCAATCGCTCCGAAATATATCAGTCCCGACATATTTAAGAGTCCTTCGTACCGTAGTCCGAACACAAGTTCGTCCAATCGACCAAACAACCACCGATCCCTGTTCGTCGTTTCATTGCCTACGATTTACTCCAATGGTTCGACCGCGGTCGTCGTGCTGGTCTTCGAGAAAATCGCGAAAAACTCCAATCGCTCCGAAATATTTCAAAGTCCCGACAAATTTAAGAGTCCTTCCGCACCGTAATTCGAACACAAGTTCGTCCAATCGACCAAACAACCACCGATCCCTGTTCGTCGTTTCATTGCCTACGATTTACTCCAATGGTTCGACCGCGGTCGTCGTGCTGGTTTTCGAGAAAATCGCGAAAAACTCCAATCGCTCCGAAATATATCAGTCCTGACTAATTTATGAGTCCTTCGTACCGTAGTCCGAACACAAGTTCGTCCAATCGACCAAACAACCACCGATCCCTGTTCGTCGTTTCATTGCCTACGATTTACTCCAATGGTTCGACCGCGGTCGTCGTGCTGGTCTTCGAGAAAATCGCGAAAAACTCCAATCGCTCCGAAATATTTCAAAGTCCCGACAAATTTAAGAGTCCTTCCGCACC
>CALYFQ020000021.1:30000-35000 GCA_944738655.2 Andrena hattorfiana
GCCGCTGGGACTTTGAATATTTCGGCGGCGAAGCGATACGCCGCTGGGCTTAGAATATTTCGGCGGCGAAGCGATACGCCGCTGGGACTGGGAATATTTCGGCGGCGAAGCAATACGCCGCTGGGCTTAGAATATTTCGGCGGCGAAGCGATACGCCGCTGGGACTGGGAATATTTCGGCGGCGAAGCAATACGCCGCTGGGACTGGGAATATTTCGGCGGCGAAGCGATACGCCGCTGGGACTTTGAATATTTCGGCGGCGAAGCGATACGCCGCTGGGACTTTGAATATTTCGGCGGCGAAGCGATACGCCGCTGGGCTTAGAATATTTCGGCGGCGAAGCAATACGCCGCTGGGACTTTGAATATTTCGGCGGCGAAGCAATACGCCGCTGGGACTGGGAATATTTCGGCGGCGAAGCAATACGCCGCTGGGACTTTGAATATTTCGGCGGCGAAGCAATACGCCGCTGGGACTGGGAATATTTCGGCGGCGAAGCAATACGCCGCTGGGACTTTGAATATTTCGGCGGCGAAGCGATACGCCGCTGGGACTGGGAATATTTCGGCGGCGAAGCAATACGCCGCTGGGACTTTGAATATTTCGGCGGCGAAGCAATACGCCGCTGGGACTGGGAATATTTCGGCGGCGAAGCAATACGCCGCTGGGACTTTGAATATTTCGGCGGCGAAGCGATACGCCGCTGGGACTGGGAATATTTCGGCGGCGAAGCAATACGCCGCTGGGACAGGGAATATTTCGGCGGCGAAGCAATACGCCGCTGGGCTTAGAATATTTCGGCGGCGAAGCAATACGCCGCTGGGACTTTGAATATTTCGGCGGCGAAGCAATACGCCGCTGGGCTTAGAATATTTCGGCGGCGAAGCAATACGCCGCTGGGACTGGGAATATTTCGGCGGCGAAGCGATACGCCGCTGGGACTGGGAATATTTCGGCGGCGAAGCAATACGCCGCTGGGCTTAGAATATTTCGGCGGCGAAGCAATACGCCGCTGGGACTGGGAATATTTCGGCGGCGAAGCAATACGCCGCTGGGACTTTGAATATTTCGGCGGCGAAGCAATACGCCGCTGGGCTTAGAATATTTCGGCGGCGAAGCGATACGCCGCTGGGACTGGGAATATTTCGGCGGCGAAGCAATACGCCGCTGGGACTGGGAATATTTCGGCGGCGAAGCGATACGCCGCTGGGACTGGGAATATTTCGGCGGCGAAGCGATACGCCGCTGGGACTTTGAATATTTCGGCGGCGAAGCGATACGCCGCTGGGCTTAGAATATTTCGGCGGCGAAGCGATACGCCGCTGGGACTGGGAATATTTCGGCGGCGAAGCAATACGCCGCTGGGACTGGGAATAAATGTCAGTTCATAGGTGCTGCCCTGTAATACTTCCAAGTCCCGACAAATTTAAGAGTCCTTCGTACCGTAGTCCGAACACAAGTTCGTCCAATCGACCAAACAACCACCTATCCCTGTTCGTCGTTCCATTGCCTACGTTTTACTCTAATGGTTCGACCGCGGTCGTCGTGCTGGTCTTCGAGAAAATCGCGAAAAACTCCAATCGCTCCGAAATATTTCAAAGTCCCGACAAATTTAAGAGTCCTTCCGCACCGTAGTCCGAGAACAAGTTCGTCCAACCGACCAAACAACCACCGATCCCTGTTCGTCGTTTCATTGCCTACGATTTACTCCAATGGTTCGACCGCGGTCGTCGTGCTGGTCTTCGAGAAAATCGCGAAAAACTCCAATCGCTCCGAAATATATCAGTCCCGATTAATTTAAGTCCTTCCGCACCGTAGTCCGAAAACAAGTTCGTCCAACCGACCAAACAACCACCGATCCCTGTTCGTCGTTTCATTGCCTACGATTTACTCCAATGGTTCGACCGCGGTCGTCGTGCTGGTCTTCGAGAAAATCGCGAAAAACTCCAATCGCTCCGAAATATTTCAAAGTCCCGACAAATTTAAGAGTCCTTCCGCACCGTAATTCGAACACAAGTTCGTCCAATCGACCAAACAACCACCGATCCCTGTTCGTCGTTTCATTGCCTACGATTTACTCCAATGGTTCGACCGCGGTCGTCGTGCTGGTCTTCGAGAAAATCGCGAAAAACTCCAATCGCTCCGAAATATATCAGTCCCGATTAATTTAAGTCCTTCCGCACCGTAGTCCGAAAACAAGTTCGTCCAACCGACCAAACAACCACCGATCCCTGTTCGTCGTTTCATTGCCTACGATTTACTCCAATGGTTCGACCGCGGTCGTCGTGCTGGTTTACGAGAAAATCGCGAAAAACTCCAGTCGCTCCGAAATATATCAGTCCCGACTAATTTAAGAGTCCTTCGTACCGTAGTCCGAACACAAGTTCGTCCAATCGACCAAACAACCACCGATCTCTGTTCGTCGTTTCATTGCCTACGATTTACTCCAATGGTTCGACCGCGGTCGTCGTGCTGGTTTACGAGAAAATCGCGAAAAACTCCAGTCGCTCCGAAATATATCAGTCCCGACTAATTTAAGAGTCCTTCGTACCGTAGTCCGAACACAAGTTCGTCCAATCGACCAAACAACCACCGATCTCTGTTCGTCGTTTCATTGCCTACGATTTACTCCAATGGTTCGACCGCGGTCGTCGTGCGGGTCTTCGAGAAAATCGCGAAAAACTCCAATCGCTCCGAAATATTTCAAAGTCCCGACAAATTTAAGAGTCCTTCCGCACCGTAATTCGAACACAAGTTCGTCCAATCGACCAAACAACCACCGATCCCTGTTCGTCGTTTCATTGCCTACGATTTACTCCAATGGTTCGACCGCGGTCGTCGTGCTGGTCTTCGAGAAAATCGCGAAAAACTCCAATCGCTCCGAAATATATCAGTCCCGACATATTTAAGAGTCCTTCGTACCGTAGTCCGAACACAAGTTCGTCCAATCGACCAAACAACCACCGATCCCTGTTCGTCGTTTCATTGCCTACGATTTACTCCAATGGTTCGACCGCGGTCGTCGTGCTGGTCTTCGAGAAAATCGCGAAAAACTCCAATCGCTCCGAAATATTTCAAAGTCCCGACAAATTTAAGAGTCCTTCCGCACCGTAATTCGAACACAAGTTCGTCCAATCGACCAAACAACCACCGATCCCTGTTCGTCGTTTCATTGCCTACGATTTACTCCAATGGTTCGACCGCGGTCGTCGTGCTGGTTTTCGAGAAAATCGCGAAAAACTCCAATCGCTCCGAAATATATCAGTCCTGACTAATTTATGAGTCCTTCGTACCGTAGTCCGAACACAAGTTCGTCCAATCGACCAAACAACCACCGATCCCTGTTCGTCGTTTCATTGCCTACGATTTACTCCAATGGTTCGACCGCGGTCGTCGTGCTGGTCTTCGAGAAAATCGCGAAAAACTCCAATCGCTCCGAAATATTTCAAAGTCCCGACAAATTTAAGAGTCCTTCCGCACCGTAATTCGAACACAAGTTCGTCCAATCGACCAAACAACCACCGATCCCTGTTCGTCGTTTCATTGCCTACGATTTACTCCAATGGTTCGACCGCGGTCGTCGTGCTGGTCTTCGAGAAAATCGCGAAAAACTCCAATCGCTCCGAAATATTTCAAAGTCCCGACAAATTTAAGAGTCCTTCCGCACCGTAATTCGAACACAAGTTCGTCCAATCGACCAAACAACCACCGATCCCTGTTCGTCGTTTCATTGCCTACGATTTACTCCAATGGTTCGACCGCGGTCGTCGTGCTGGTCTTCGAGAAAATCGCGAAAAACTCCAATCGCTCCGAAATATTTCTAAGTCCCGAGAAATTATTTGCGAATGTCGTTTGGGACCGAGTATTTATCGTAGTAATGTTCGCGGTGATTCTTTGTAATTATTCTTTTAGTCGGTTTACTCTTGTCTCTGACGCTCTCTGCGGCTAAGTCCCAACGTGCCGGGCGGAGGGGCTGTTGCAGCGGCGGTTTACACCCATAAGCGCCCGTGCGTAAGGTGCGGCGGCGCCGGCGTTCCGGCCGGCCGTTCGGTATCTATAAGGGAGAGCGACGGTCCGAGCGTCTCGGTCGGAGCAGCGTTGGGCGCGTGGCTATTCTATGACCTCGGTTGAGAAGCAGTCAGCGCTCCTCGAGATTCTGTCTCGACTGTTCTTGCCGTGTTGCGTTTCGGATTTCTCCACACAGCATAACCACGGGTCGGTGTCTAAGACCGAATGGCCCTTATGTGGTGAGCGTCCATAAGTAGTGACGTTGGTGACACGTATGCAATTCTGTGTACGATTGTACGACCTCGTGCGTTGAACTCTTTGTCCACGCAGATGGACGATTTAAACTTGACAAAACGCTAAGGAACGGTAGCGTCGGGTACATGTAAAGTATCGAACTAAACGTGTTCGAACTTTGAAAGAGGGAGAAAGTAAATACAAACCCAAGAGGTGTCAGATCTCGATATGGCTATCGCGCACATTACGTGCCAACTCGTTATGACCAGCATGGCACGATTCACGCTTTCCCGTTTGCTCAGCATGCACTTGTCCGCGCTATTACGTAAATGACCAGCGTGAATGTTACGCGCTTTGTCGATTTGCACAGCGTGTGTAGTGGTCGGTGCTTCTACGGTTAATGCTAGCGTGCGTGTACTCCGTGCTTCCCGATGGATGCAGCGGCACGCGTGATACGCGCTTTATCGAGCATACCGATGCCATCCTTATTTATAATGGAAATATAATGAATTTTGTCTGAATCTGAGATCTTTCTGTGAACGTATACAAATGGCACATATCCGATTAGAATATTAAGTCAGTGGAAAAATCGAAGAAACGATATCATGCCGAAATTTTATAATAAAGGAGAGTGAAGAGAGAGAAAGGCACGTATAATAGCCGATGGAGTTAGTCTGTGGAAAATCCTAGGATACACACATATGGTGTTCTAGGTGGAAGAAGTATAAATGAGAGTGGAGAAGAGCGAGCTATAATAA
>CALYFQ020000021.1:37500-40000 GCA_944738655.2 Andrena hattorfiana
GCAATCACGAAGTGTGCTTGCGCGAGGTTTTTCGAAAGAGACCGTCGTTTACTGGATCGGGAAAAACTAGACCCGTCATTCCGATCGTCCTCTCCGGTAACCCGCCGCCTCGCCTCGTTGATTCACCTCGTTCACATCGTATCGAATGCGTGCCGTTATTATACGATACCACCGCCCGTGTCTGTGCGTGTTGTCTGCGCGAGCGTGTAGAGAGGCTCGTATCGAGAAAAGGAGTTACTCGCGACCCAAGACAGGGACGAAAACACACCATAAGCGCCCCGAGTGGCTTATGTAAAGCGCGCGCGAGAGAGAGAGAGCAGGAACGAGGCGCCGTCGAAGCCTCGGCTTCGCGACGTTTCTCTCTCTCTCTCTCTTGACGACGTTTTTTCCACTCGCATCCCGCTTCCTCAGTTTTGGTCGTGCGCTCCGGAAAGTCCTGTGACGGACACTCTCCTCGGAGAGGATCCGGGTAACCTAGGGTGGCGGATCGCACCATCCATCGCGTCGACTTGCATCCCTAGTATATCGCTCGCGCTCGATCGCTCGCCCCGATGGCCAGAAAAGAGGGACCGGCTGTGAAGCTTCGATAGCGAAAGGTCTGATCGAAGCCGGCCGTGCGTCCGGTTTCGGGGGATACAGCGACGATAAAGAGAGCGTGTAAGTAGTAGAGGATGCTGCCGCGTGCGGTGGCCTCCGTCGCCCGAGTACACACGATTACGGGTCTCGTACCCAGCCGGTGTATCTCGAAGGTTTTTAAATGAATATGTACGCTCGGCCGTGGGACGTGTCCGCGGTGTTACCGCGGTACGCTCCGACGGTGTTCCGTCCTGGACACAAATCGTACACCGTGTCGTCAATGCTGGCGACGCCCGGACCTCCTTCGCGCGCTGGTTGGAGGCGCACGGGCCTCGGCTTGATCCGAACCGAGAACAAAGGATAATAACGAACATATTTAATAAAACGATTACCCTGAACGGTGGATCACTTGGCTCGTGGGTCGATGAAGAACGCAGCTAATTGCGCGTCAACGTGTGAACTGCAGGACACATGAACATCGACATTTCGAACGCACATTGCGGTCCACGGATACAATTCCTGGACCACGCCTGGCTGAGGGTCGTTATCACATACAGAAGACTGCTTGCGTCGGTTCTGCGTATCTCATATCCTCGCCGTCTCGCGTTTCCGACGATGTAACGCGTTTCGGAGTCGGGCGGATGATACATACACGTCAGATACGCGACGTACGAGCGAAAGTTGGGCCGTTCGTCGGCGTTTGCAACGGCTCGCGTGAGAATCGTGAAGCGTCTAATCTCTCCCGTGCGAGAACCAGGAAAGAGAGAAGCGAATGTGATGAATGATCGCGTGGGGACTCGCGTGCGTGCTTTCACGGCGTTGTGCGTCGTTGTTTTATAACGACCGCCCGTGTGCTGCACCGCTCCTTGGATGATCACACACAGCGGCCTCTCCGCTCGCACTGGTGCGTAGAATTTGCCTTCACGTCCCGCGCGAGATCTTTCACCGTGCTCCCGACGTCGCCTGAAATGAAAAATTTGTCCTGAGAAAGCGAGACCAAAGAGCGAGAGATAAGATAGAGAGAAAGAGCGGAGTGCGCGGCATATGTGCGCCGATCTAATATCGTCGCGTTCACGCGGCCCCAGGGATTTTTAAAAAGAGAGGGTCGTCGTTGACAAGTGAGAGAAAAGTCCAATCGATACATCGAGGGCACAACACGCTCGTTCTTCGGGACGCCGTGAAGATCCAAGGGTGGTGGTCTGTACATGAATGGAGGCGCTGTGCGGGATGATAAATGAAAAAATCACTCGTTAACATGATCGGGTCGATGTATTTCCCCGTCGTTGCGCGTGTCCTCGCCTAGCCCTAATTGACATTCCCTCCCTATGGCCACGTTCCGTCGACACACAAGAGTGTTTGCGCCAAACATCCGATGAAAAGACTAGTGATTGCTTCACGCGTCGCTTAAAACGTTTTCTGTACCCCGGAATCCTGGTTGGCGCGGCTGCGCGAATTGGAACTTTGACGAACCGAAAGGCGCTGATGCCGCGAAAGGTGTGTAAGTAAGAGGACCTCTCCTTCGCAGAATTGAAGAGAACGAATCTCCCCGATCGCCCCATGTCTTTGTCGCGTTGTTGGTCGATCGTATACGAGACCGCGGATCTCACCGGTCGTCCAGTCCACGGAAAAGCTTATTTTTCCGCGGTTCCCTCTGCTGCGAGTGTAGTGTAGTCACTTCACTGCTCGAGGCCTGAAGGGATAGCGGAATCTCAAAGCTAATAATAGCGGACAGACGTTAAAGTAAAAACCGGTGGTCGTTCGGCGAGAGTCTCCTCCCGGATCGGATCGACGATGCGCGATGAAAAGACACTTTGGCGAGGCGCAAATTGTGAGGTAGGGGTGAATCTAATTCTTTCGATTAGAGGAAGACTAAAGAGGTCCAAATATATTATATATATATATATATATATATACATTTACTTCT
>CALYFQ020000021.1:47500-50000 GCA_944738655.2 Andrena hattorfiana
GCTCCGAAATATATCAGTCCCGATTAATTTAAGTCCTTCCGCACCGTAGTCCGAAAACAAGTTCGTCCAACCGACCAAACAACCACCGATCCCTGTTCGTCGTTTCATTGCCTACGATTTACTCCAATGGTTCGACCGCGGTCGTCGTGCTGGTTTACGAGAAAATCGCGAAAAACTCCAGTCGCTCCGAAATATATCAGTCCCGACTAATTTAAGAGTCCTTCGTACCGTAGTCCGAACACAAGTTCGTCCAATCGACCAAACAACCACCGATCTCTGTTCGTCGTTTCATTGCCTACGATTTACTCCAATGGTTCGACCGCGGTCGTCGTGCTGGTTTACGAGAAAATCGCGAAAAACTCCAGTCGCTCCGAAATATATCAGTCCCGACTAATTTAAGAGTCCCTTCGTACCGTAGTCCGAACACAAGTTCGTCCAATCGACCAAACAACCACCGATCTCTGTTCGTCGTTTCATTGCCTACGATTTACTCCAATGGTTCGACCGCGGTCGTCGTGCGGGTCTTCGAGAAAATCGCGAAAAACTCCAATCGCTCCGAAATATTTCAAAGTCCCGACAAATTTAAGAGTCCTTCCGCACCGTAATTCGAACACAAGTTCGTCCAATCGACCAAACAACCACCGATCCCTGTTCGTCGTTTCATTGCCTACGATTTACTCCAATGGTTTCGACCGCGGTCGTCGTGCTGGTCTTCGAGAAAATCGCGAAAAACTCCAATCGCTCCGAAATATATCAGTCCCGACATATTTAAGAGTCCTTCGTACCGTAGTCCGAACACAAGTTCGTCCAATCGACCAAACAACCACCGATCCCTGTTCGTCGTTTCATTGCCTACGATTTACTCCAATGGTTCGACCGCGGTCGTCGTGCTGGTCTTCGAGAAAATCGCGAAAAACTCCAATCGCTCCGAAATATTTCAAAGTCCCGACAAATTTAAGAGTCCTTCCGCACCGTAATTCGAACACAAGTTCGTCCAATCGACAAACAACCACCGATCCCTGTTCGTCGTTTCATTGCCTACGATTTACTCCAATGGTTCGACCGCGGTCGTCGTGCTGGTTTTCGAGAAAAATCGCGAAAAACTCCAATCGGCTCCGAAATATATCAGTCCTGACTAATTTATGAGTCCTTCGTACCGTAGTCCGAACACAAGTTCGTCCAATCGACCAAACAACCACCGATCCCTGTTCGTCGTTTCATTGCCTACGATTTACTCCAATGGTTCGACCGCGGTCGTCGTGCTGGTCTTCGAGAAAATCGCGAAAAACTCCAATCGCTCCGAAATATTTCAAAGTCCCGACAAATTTAAGAGTCCTTCCGCACCGTAATTCGAACACAAGTTCGTCCAATCGACCAAACAACCACCGATCCCTGTTCGTCGTTTCATTGCCTACGATTTACTCCAATGGTTCGACCGCGGTCGTCGTGCTGGTCTTCGAGAAAATCGCGAAAAACTCCAATCGCTCCGAAATATTTCAAAGTCCCGACAAATTTAAGAGTCCTTCCGCACCGTAATTCGAACACAAGTTCGTCCAATCGACCAAACAACCACCGATCCCTGTTCGTCGTTTCATTGCCTACGATTTACTCCAATGGTTCGACCGCGGTCGTCGTGCTGGTCTTCGAGAAAATCGCGAAAAACTCCAATCGCTCCGAAATATTTCTAAGTCCCGAGAAATTATTTGCGAATGTCGTTTGGGACCGAGTATTTATCGTAGTAATGTTCGCGGTGATTCTTTGTAATTATTCTTTTAGTCGGTTTACTCTTGTCTCTGACGCTCTCTGCGGCTAAGTCCCAACGTGCCGGGCGGAGGGGCTGTTGCAGCGGCGGTTTACACCCATAAGCGCCCGTGCGTAAGGTGCGGCGGCGCCGGCGTTCCGGCCGGCCGTTCGGTATCTATAAGGGAGAGCGACGGTCCGAGCGTCTCGGTCGGAGCAGCGTTGGGCGCGTGGCTATTCTATGACCTCGGTTGAGAAGCAGTCAGCGCTCCTCGAGATTCTGTCTCGACTGTTCTTGCCGTGTTGCGTTTCGGATTTCTCCACACAGCATAACCACGGGTCGGTGTCTAAGACCGAATGGCCCTTATGTGGTGAGCGTCCATAAGTAGTGACGTTGGTGACACGTATGCAATTCTGTGTACGATTGTACGACCTCGTGCGTTGAACTCTTTGTCCACGCAGATGGACGATTTAAACTTGACAAAACGCTAAGGAACGGTAGCGTCGGGTACATGTAAAGTATCGAACTAAACGTGTTCGAACTTTGAAAGAGGGAGAAAGTAAATACAAACCCAAGAGGTGTCAGATCTCGATATGGCTATCGCGCACATTACGTGCCAACTCGTTATGACCAGCATGGCACGATTCACGCTTTCCCGTTTGCTCAGCATGCACTTGTCCGCGCTATTACGTAAATGACCAGCGTGAATGTTACGCGCTTTGTCGATTTGCACAGCGTGTGTAGTGGTCGGTGCTTCTA
>CALYFQ020000021.1:52500-57500 GCA_944738655.2 Andrena hattorfiana
GATCATTAACAAGGCTCAAAGAGCAGAAAGCAAAAAGCTTCGAAACCGTAACTATGCAAAAACACAATATAAATGCGAATGCATTTATATAAACAGATACCAAAAACTGAATGCGAATGCATTTCAAACAGATACCAAAAACTGAATGCGAATGCATTTCAAACAGATACCAAAGACTGAGTGCGAATGCATTTAGCACCGCCGTGGCACGGCTTACGTGCGGAGGTCGCTACAGACGGAGAACCTGGTTTCTCATCGCGACGCTCCCGTTCGCTGTTATCGGTGAAGCGCAAGAAACAAGCGCGCCAGACCGCCAGACGCTGGCCCTGCCTCTTTGAGAACGGGACGATAAATAAAACGAAAGCAATCACGAAGTGTGCTTGCGCGAGGTTTTTCGAAAGAGACCGTCGTTTACTGGATCGGGAAAAACTAGACCCGTCATTCCGATCGTCCTCTCCGGTAACCCGCCGCCTCGCCTCGTTGATTCACCTCGTTCACATCGTATCGAATGCGTGCCGTTATTATACGATACCACCGCCCGTGTCTGTGCGTGTTGTCTGCGCGAGCGTGTAGAGAGGCTCGTATCGAGAAAAGGAGTTACTCGCGACCCAAGACAGGGACGAAAACACACCATAAGCGCCCCGAGTGGCTTATGTAAAGCGCGCGCGAGAGAGAGAGAGCAGGAACGAGGCGCCGTCGAAGCCTCGGCTTCGCGACGTTTCTCTCTCTCTCTCTCTTGACGACGTTTTTTCCACTCGCATCCCGCTTCCTCAGTTTTGGTCGTGCGCTCCGGAAAGTCCTGTGACGGACACTCTCCTCGGAGAGGATCCGGGTAACCTAGGGTGGCGGATCGCACCATCCATCGCGTCGACTTGCATCCCTAGTATATCGCTCGCGCTCGATCGCTCGCCCCGATGGCCAGAAAAGAGGGACCGGCTGTGAAGCTTCGATAGCGAAAGGTCTGATCGAAGCCGGCCGTGCGTCCGGTTTCGGGGGATACAGCGACGATAAAGAGAGCGTGTAAGTAGTAGAGGATGCTGCCGCGTGCGGTGGCCTCCGTCGCCCGAGTACACACGATTACGGGTCTCGTACCCAGCCGGTGTATCTCGAAGGTTTTTAAATGAATATGTACGCTCGGCCGTGGGACGTGTCCGCGGTGTTACCGCGGTACGCTCCGACGGTGTTCCGTCCTGGACACAAATCGTACACCGTGTCGTCAATGCTGGCGACGCCCGGACCTCCTTCGCGCGCTGGTTGGAGGCGCACGGGCCTCGGCTTGATCCGAACCGAGAACAAAGGATAATAACGAACATATTTAATAAAACGATTACCCTGAACGGTGGATCACTTGGCTCGTGGGTCGATGAAGAACGCAGCTAATTGCGCGTCAACGTGTGAACTGCAGGACACATGAACATCGACATTTCGAACGCACATTGCGGTCCACGGATACAATTCCTGGACCACAGCCTGGCTGAGGGTCGTTATCACATACAGAAGACTGCTTGCGTCGGTTCTGCGTATCTCATATCCTCGCCGTCTCGCGTTTCCGACGATGTAACGCGTTTCGGAGTCGGGCGGATGATACATACACGTCAGATACGCGACGTACGAGCGAAAGTTGGGCCGTTCGTCGGCGTTTGCAACGGCTCGCGTGAGAATCGTGAAGCGTCTAATCTCTCCCGTGCGAGAACCAGGAAAGAGAGAAGCGAATGTGATGAATGATCGCGTGGGGACTCGCGTGCGTGCTTTCACGGCGTTGTGCGTCGTTGTTTTATAACGACCGCCCGTGTGCTGCACCGCTCCTTGGATGATCACACACAGCGGCCTCTCCGCTCGCACTGGTGCGTAGAATTTGCCTTCACGTCCCGCGCGAGATCTTTCACCGTGCTCCCGACGTCGCCTGAAATGAAAAATTTGTCCTGAGAAAGCGAGACCAAAGAGCGAGAGATAAGATAGAGAGAAAGAGCGGAGTGCGCGGCATATGTGCGCCGATCTAATATCGTCGCGTTCACGCGGCCCCAGGGATTTTTAAAAAGAGAGGGTCGTCGTTGACAAGTGAGAGAAAAGTCCAATCGATACATCGAGGGCACAACACGCTCGTTCTTCGGGACGCCGTGAAGATCCAAGGGTGGTGGTCTGTACATGAATGGAGGCGCTGTGCGGGATGATAAATGAAAAAATCACTCGTTAACATGATCGGGTCGATGTATTTCCCCGTCGTTGCGCGTGTCCTCGCCTAGCCCTAATTGACATTCCCTCCCTATGGCCACGTTCCGTCGACACACAAGAGTGTTTGCGCCAAACATCCGATGAAAAGACTAGTGATTGCTTCACGCGTCGCTTAAAACGTTTTCTGTACCCCGGAATCCTGGTTGGCGCGGCTGCGCGAATTGGAACTTTGACGAACCGAAAGGCGCTGATGCCGCGAAAGGTGTGTAAGTAAGAGGACCTCTCCTTCGCAGAATTGAAGAGAACGAATCTCCCCGATCGCCCCATGTCTTTGTCGCGTTGTTGGTCGATCGTATACGAGACCGCGGATCTCACCGGTCGTCCAGTCCACGGAAAAGCTTATTTTTCCGCGGTTCCCTCTGCTGCGAGTGTAGTGTAGTCACTTCACTGCTCGAGGCCTGAAGGGATAGCGGAATCTCAAAGCTAATAATAGCGGACAGACGTTAAAGTAAAAACCGGTGGTCGTTCGGCGAGAGTCTCCTCCCGGATCGGATCGACGATGCGCGATGAAAAGACACTTTGGCGAGGCGCAAATTGTGAGGTAGGGGTGAATCTAATTCTTTCGATTAGAGGAAGACTAAAGAGGTCCAAATATATTATATATATATATATATATATATACATTTACTTCTGGAATCGTGCGATGGCACCTCTGGATACACGAGATCGATCACATCGATCCGTCGTCGGGGGTCTCTTGCTATGAGCCGGGATGTGTACGGGGAGAAAGATATGTTCACGCGTGGCGTGATGCCGTATATACGCGAGCGGTGCGCATGGGAAACTGCGAGCGAGCAAGGGAAAAAAGAAAGAATCGGAGAAGTTTCGTGTATAATCTTCTTCTCCTTGTATTCTTCAGCCCAGCTTCTCGTACGGCCCGGCCCCGTCGCCGGTGTCGACGCACTACGCGGACACCCCGTACTCCCGCCAGGGAGACCCGTTCGAGGTGTGTACTTGTATCCAAAAGAGGGAGCACGATATTATATAATACCGGAGGCGCGCGCGCTTCTCCAAAATATCTTCTCTCTACTTCGCGGTCTCTCTCGGCTTTCTTCTCTGGTGGGGCACATAATATTATATATATAATATAACGATTGACGACCTCAGAGTAGGCGAGATTACCCGCTGAATTTAAGCATATTACTAAGCGGAGGAAAAGAAACTAACAAGGATTTCCTTAGTAGCGGCGAGCGAACAGGAATTAGCCCAGCACTGAATCCCGCGGTTCCGCCGCAGGGAATTGTAGTGTTCAGGAGGATCCGTTTATCCCGTGACGTCGCACCGCGTCCAAGTCCATCTTGAATGGGGCCACTTACCCGGAGAGGGTGCCAGGCCCGTAGCGACCGGTACGCGTTTCGGGAGGATCTCTCCATAGAGTCGGGTTGCTTGAGAGTGCAACCCTAAGTGGGTGGTAAACTCCATCTAAGGCTAAATACAACCACGAGACCGATAGCGAACAAGTACCGTGAGGGAAAGTTGAAAAGAACTTTGAAGAGAGAGTTCAAGAGTACGTGAAACCGTTCAGGGGTAAACCTGAGAAACCCAAAAGATCGAATGGGGAGATTCATCGTCGACGAGGCTGGCTCCCGTCGGTGCGCGATACTCCGGGTGGACCTTCGTGGTTCCATTAGCGAGGGTACACCACCGACGGCGAATGTTCCTGCCACGTAGTCGTGCACTTCTCCCCTAGTAGAACGTCGCGACCCGTTGCGTGTCGGTCTACGGTCCGAGCGGTTGCCTGTTTCGTTGCTCCCAGAGCACGCGACAGACCCTCGGCCACCCGGCCGGCTGCGCGACGGTACTCTGAGACGGTATCGGGCCGCAACCAATCCATTTTCGAATGTGTGTGCGTCAGGCCCGCCGCAAGCCCGGTCAGTTCTTACCCGGAGGCACGGACCTGGTGCCGTCCCCGGGCCTGGCCAGCTGTTAGCAGGCGGTGTCCTTGGACTGGGCCAAGCTTCGAATTACCGGTCGGCGACGCTACTGCTTTGGGTACTCTCAGGACCCGTCTTGAAACACGGACCAAGGAGTCTAACATGTGCGCGAGTCATTGGGAGAAAGAAACCTAAAGGCGGAATGAAAGTGAAGGTCGACCTTTGCGTCGACCGAGGGAGGATCGGCCGCGTTACGATGCGGCCTCGCACTCCCGGGGCGTCTCGTTCTCATTGCGAGAAGAGGCGCACCTAGAGCGTACACGTTGGGACCCGAAAGATGGTGAACTATGCCTGGTCAGGACGAAGTCAGGGGAAACCCTGATGGAGGTCCGTAGCGATTCTGACGTGCAAATCGATCGTCGGAACTGGGTATAGGGGCGAAAGACTAATCGAACCATCTAGTAGCTGGTTCCCTCCGAAGTTTCCCTCAGGATAGCTGGCACTCGCTCGTTCCTACGCGAACGTGTGCGAGTTTCATCTGGTAAAGCGAATGATTAGAGGCCTTGGGGCCGAAACGACCTCAACCTATTCTCAAACTTTAAATGGGTGAGATCTCTGGCTTGCTTGGATCATGAAGCCACGAGATTATATTGAATCAGAGTGCCAAGTGGGCCAATTTTGGTAAGCAGAACTGGCGCTGTGGGATGAACCAAACGCAGAGTTAAGGCGCCTAAGTCGACGCTTATGGGATACCATGAAAGGCGTTGGTTGCTTAAGACAGCAGGACGGTGGCCATGGAAGTCGGAATCCGCTAAGGAGTGTGTAACAACTCACCTGCCGAAGCAACTAGCCCTGAAAATGGATGGCGCTGAAGCGTCGCGCCTATACTCCGCC
>CALYFQ020000021.1:62500-65000 GCA_944738655.2 Andrena hattorfiana
AGCAATACGCCGCTGGGACTGGGAATATTTCGGCGGCGAAGCGATACGCCGCTGGGACTGGGAATATTTCGGCGGCGAAGCGATACGCCGCTGGGACTTTGAATATTTCGGCGGCGAAGCGATACGCCGCTGGGCTTAGAATATTTCGGCGGCGAAGCGATACGCCGCTGGGACTGGGAATATTTCGGCGGCGAAGCAATACGCCGCTGGGACTGGGAATAAATGTCAGTTCATAGGTGCTGCCCTGTAATACTTCCAAGTCCCGACAAATTTAAGAGTCCTTCGTACCGTAGTCCGAACACAAGTTCGTCCAATCGACCAAACAACCACCTATCCCTGTTCGTCGTTCCATTGCCTACGTTTTACTCTAATGGTTCGACCGCGGTCGTCGTGCTGGTCTTCGAGAAAATCGCGAAAAACTCCAATCGCTCCGAAATATTTCAAAGTCCCGACAAATTTAAGAGTCCTTCCGCACCGTAGTCCGAGAACAAGTTCGTCCAACCGACCAAACAACCACCGATCCCTGTTCGTCGTTTCATTGCCTACGATTTACTCCAATGGTTCGACCGCGGTCGTCGTGCTGGTCTTCGAGAAAATCGCGAAAAACTCCAATCGCTCCGAAATATATCAGTCCCGATTAATTTAAGTCCTTCCGCACCGTAGTCCGAAAACAAGTTCGTCCAACCGACCAAACAACCACCGATCCCTGTTCGTCGTTTCATTGCCTACGATTTACTCCAATGGTTCGACCGCGGTCGTCGTGCTGGTCTTCGAGAAAATCGCGAAAAACTCCAATCGCTCCGAAATATTTCAAAGTCCCGACAAATTTAAGAGTCCTTCCGCACCGTAATTCGAACACAAGTTCGTCCAATCGACCAAACAACCACCGATCCCTGTTCGTCGTTTCATTGCCTACGATTTACTCCAATGGTTCGACCGCGGTCGTCGTGCTGGTCTTCGAGAAAATCGCGAAAAACTCCAATCGCTCCGAAATATATCAGTCCCGATTAATTTAAGTCCTTCCGCACCGTAGTCCGAAAACAAGTTCGTCCAACCGACCAAACAACCACCGATCCCTGTTCGTCGTTTCATTGCCTACGATTTACTCCAATGGTTCGACCGCGGTCGTCGTGCTGGTTTACGAGAAAATCGCGAAAAACTCCAGTCGCTCCGAAATATATCAGTCCCGACTAATTTAAGAGTCCTTCGTACCGTAGTCCGAACACAAGTTCGTCCAATCGACCAAACAACCACCGATCTCTGTTCGTCGTTTCATTGCCTACGATTTACTCCAATGGTTCGACCGCGGTCGTCGTGCTGGTTTACGAGAAAATCGCGAAAAACTCCAGTCGCTCCGAAATATATCAGTCCCGACTAATTTAAGAGTCCTTCGTACCGTAGTCCGAACACAAGTTCGTCCAATCGACCAAACAACCACCGATCTCTGTTCGTCGTTTCATTGCCTACGATTTACTCCAATGGTTCGACCGCGGTCGTCGTGCGGGTCTTCGAGAAAATCGCGAAAAACTCCAATCGCTCCGAAATATTTCAAAGTCCCGACAAATTTAAGAGTCCTTCCGCACCGTAATTCGAACACAAGTTCGTCCAATCGACCAAACAACCACCGATCCCTGTTCGTCGTTTCATTGCCTACGATTTACTCCAATGGTTCGACCGCGGTCGTCGTGCTGGTCTTCGAGAAAATCGCGAAAAACTCCAATCGCTCCGAAATATATCAGTCCCGACATATTTAAGAGTCCTTCGTACCGTAGTCCGAACACAAGTTCGTCCAATCGACCAAACAACCACCGATCCCTGTTCGTCGTTTCATTGCCTACGATTTACTCCAATGGTTCGACCGCGGTCGTCGTGCTGGTCTTCGAGAAAATCGCGAAAAACTCCAATCGCTCCGAAATATTTCAAAGTCCCGACAAATTTAAGAGTCCTTCCGCACCGTAATTCGAACACAAGTTCGTCCAATCGACCAAACAACCACCGATCCCTGTTCGTCGTTTCATTGCCTACGATTTACTCCAATGGTTCGACCGCGGTCGTCGTGCTGGTTTTCGAGAAAATCGCGAAAAACTCCAATCGCTCCGAAATATATCAGTCCTGACTAATTTATGAGTCCTTCGTACCGTAGTCCGAACACAAGTTCGTCCAATCGACCAAACAACCACCGATCCCTGTTCGTCGTTTCATTGCCTACGATTTACTCCAATGGTTCGACCGCGGTCGTCGTGCTGGTCTTCGAGAAAATCGCGAAAAACTCCAATCGCTCCGAAATATTTCAAAGTCCCGACAAATTTAAGAGTCCTTCCGCACCGTAATTCGAACACAAGTTCGTCCAATCGACCAAACAACCACCGATCCCTGTTCGTCGTTTCATTGCCTACGATTTACTCCAATGGTTCGACCGCGGTCGTCGTGCTGGTCTTCGAGAAAATCGCGAAAAACTCCAATCGCTCCGAAATATTTCAAAGTCCCGACAAATTTAAGA
>CALYFQ020000021.1:70000-72248 GCA_944738655.2 Andrena hattorfiana
CCCTGAACGGTGGATCACTTGGCTCGTGGGTCGATGAAGAACGCAGCTAATTGCGCGTCAACGTGTGAACTGCAGGACACATGAACATCGACATTTCGAACGCACATTGCGGTCCACGGATACAATTCCTGGACCACGCCTGGCTGAGGGTCGTTATCACATACAGAAGACTGCTTGCGTCGGTTCTGCGTATCTCATATCCTCGCCGTCTCGCGTTTCCGACGATGTAACGCGTTTCGGAGTCGGGCGGATGATACATACACGTCAGATACGCGACGTACGAGCGAAAGTTGGGCCGTTCGTCGGCGTTTGCAACGGCTCGCGTGAGAATCGTGAAGCGTCTAATCTCTCCCGTGCGAGAACCAGGAAAGAGAGAAGCGAATGTGATGAATGATCGCGTGGGGACTCGCGTGCGTGCTTTCACGGCGTTGTGCGTCGTTGTTTTATAACGACCGCCCGTGTGCTGCACCGCTCCTTGGATGATCACACACAGCGGCCTCTCCGCTCGCACTGGTGCGTAGAATTTGCCTTCACGTCCCGCGCGAGATCTTTCACCGTGCTCCCGACGTCGCCTGAAATGAAAAATTTGTCCTGAGAAAGCGAGACCAAAGAGCGAGAGATAAGATAGAGAGAAAGAGCGGAGTGCGCGGCATATGTGCGCCGATCTAATATCGTCGCGTTCACGCGGCCCCAGGGATTTTTAAAAAGAGAGGGTCGTCGTTGACAAGTGAGAGAAAAGTCCAATCGATACATCGAGGGCACAACACGCTCGTTCTTCGGGACGCCGTGAAGATCCAAGGGTGGTGGTCTGTACATGAATGGAGGCGCTGTGCGGGATGATAAATGAAAAAATCACTCGTTAACATGATCGGGTCGATGTATTTCCCCGTCGTTGCGCGTGTCCTCGCCTAGCCCTAATTGACATTCCCTCCCTATGGCCACGTTCCGTCGACACACAAGAGTGTTTGCGCCAAACATCCGATGAAAAGACTAGTGATTGCTTCACGCGTCGCTTAAAACGTTTTCTGTACCCCGGAATCCTGGTTGGCGCGGCTGCGCGAATTGGAACTTTGACGAACCGAAAGGCGCTGATGCCGCGAAAGGTGTGTAAGTAAGAGGACCTCTCCTTCGCAGAATTGAAGAGAACGAATCTCCCCGATCGCCCCATGTCTTTGTCGCGTTGTTGGTCGATCGTATACGAGACCGCGGATCTCACCGGTCGTCCAGTCCACGGAAAAGCTTATTTTTCCGCGGTTCCCTCTGCTGCGAGTGTAGTGTAGTCACTTCACTGCTCGAGGCCTGAAGGGATAGCGGAATCTCAAAGCTAATAATAGCGGACAGACGTTAAAGTAAAAACCGGTGGTCGTTCGGCGAGAGTCTCCTCCCGGATCGGATCGACGATGCGCGATGAAAAGACACTTTGGCGAGGCGCAAATTGTGAGGTAGGGGTGAATCTAATTCTTTCGATTAGAGGAAGACTAAAGAGGTCCAAATATATTATATATATATATATATATATATACATTTACTTCTGGAATCGTGCGATGGCACCTCTGGATACACGAGATCGATCACATCGATCCGTCGTCGGGGGTCTCTTGCTATGAGCCGGGATGTGTACGGGGAGAAAGATATGTTCACGCGTGGCGTGATGCCGTATATACGCGAGCGGTGCGCATGGGAAACTGCGAGCGAGCAAGGGAAAAAAGAAAGAATCGGAGAAGTTTCGTGTATAATCTTCTTCTCCTTGTATTCTTCAGCCCAGCTTCTCGTACGGCCCGGCCCCGTCGCCGGTGTCGACGCACTACGCGGACACCCCGTACTCCCGCCAGGGAGACCCGTTCGAGGTGTGTACTTGTATCCAAAAGAGGGAGCACGATATTATATAATACCGGAGGCGCGCGCGCTTCTCCAAAATATCTTCTCTCTACTTCGCGGTCTCTCTCGGCTTTCTTCTCTGGTGGGGCACATAATATTATATATATAATATAACGATTGACGACCTCAGAGTAGGCGAGATTACCCGCTGAATTTAAGCATATTACTAAGCGGAGGAAAAGAAACTAACAAGGATTTCCTTAGTAGCGGCGAGCGAACAGGAATTAGCCCAGCACTGAATCCCGCGGTTCCGCCGCAGGGAATTGTAGTGTTCAGGAGGATCCGTTTATCCCGTGACGTCGCACCGCGTCCAAGTCCATCTTGAATGGGGCCACTTACCCGGAGAGGGTGCCAGGCCCGTAGCGACCGG
>CALYFQ020000022.1:0-25000 GCA_944738655.2 Andrena hattorfiana
CGTCCTCGTCGTCCTCGTCCTCGTCCTCGTCGTCCTCGTCCTCGTCCTCGTCGTCCTCGTCCTCGTCCTCGTCGTCCTCGTCCTCGTCCTCGTCGTCCTCGTCCTCGTCCTCGTCGTCCTCGTCCTCGTCCTCGTCGTCCTCGTCCTCGTCGTCCTCGTCCTCGTCCTCGTCCTCGTCGTCCTCGTCCTCGTCCTCGTCGTCCTCGTCCTCGTCGTCCTCGTCCTCGTCCTCGTCGTCCTCGTCCTCGTCCTCGTCGTCCTCGTCCTCGTCCTCGTCGTCCTCGTCCTCGTCCTCGTCGTCCTCGTCGTCCTCGTCGTCCTCGTCGTCCTCGTCGTCCTCGTCGTCCTCGTCGTCCTCGTCGTCCTCGTCGTCCTCGTCCTCGTCGTCCTCGTCCTCGTCGTCCTCGTCCTCGTCCTCGTCGTCCTCGTCCTCGTCCTCGTCGTCCTCGTCCTCGTCGTCCTCGTCGTCCTCGTCCTCGTCGTCCTCGTCGTCCTCGTCCTCGTCGTCCTCGTCGTCCTCGTCCTCGTCGTCCTCGTCGTCCTCGTCGTCGTCCTCGTCGTCGTCCTCGTCGTCGTCCTCGTCGTCGTCCTCGTCGTCGTCCTCGTCGTCGTCCTCGTCGTCGTCCTCGTCGTCGTCCTCGTCGTCGTCCTCGTCGTCGTCCTCGTCGTCGTCCTCGTCGTCGTCCTCGTCGTCGTCC
Source organism: Andrena hattorfiana (assembly GCA_944738655.2). Lineage (NCBI taxonomy): Eukaryota > Metazoa > Arthropoda > Insecta > Hymenoptera > Andrenidae > Andrena > Andrena hattorfiana. The sequence goes on from CALYFQ020000022.1 coordinate 699, forward strand.
TCGTCGTCGTCCTCGTCGTCGTCCTCGTCGTCGTCCTCGTCGTCGTCCTCGTCGTCGTCCTCGTCGTCGTCCTCGTCGTCGTCCTCGTCGTCGTCCTCGTCGTCGTCCTCGTCGTCGTCCTCGTCGTCGTCCTCGTCCTCGTCCTCGTCGTCCTCGTCGTCCTCGTCGTCCTCGTCGTCCTCGTCCTCGTCCTCGTCCTCGTCCTCGTCGTCCTCGTCCTCGTCCTCGTCCTCGTCCTCGTCGTCCTCGTCCTCGTCCTCGTCCTCGTCGTCCTCGTCCTCGTCCTCGTCCTCGTCGTCCTCGTCCTCGTCCTCGTCCTCGTCGTCCTCGTCCTCGTCCTCGTCCTCGTCGTCCTCGTCCTCGTCCTCGTCCTCGTCGTCCTCGTCCTCGTCCTCGTCCTCGTCGTCCTCGTCCTCGTCCTCGTCCTCGTCGTCCTCGTCCTCGTCCTCGTCGTCCTCGTCCTCGTCCTCGTCCTCGTCGTCCTCGTCCTCGTCCTCGTCGTCCTCGTCCTCGTCCTCGTCCTCGTCGTCCTCGTCCTCGTCCTCGTCGTCGTCCTCGTCGTCGTCCTCGTCGTCGTCCTCGTCGTCGTCCTCGTCGTCGTCCTCGTCGTCGTCCTCGTCGTCGTCCTCGTCGTCGTCCTCGTCGTCGTCCTCGTCGTCGTCCTCGTCGTCGTCCTCCTCGTCGTCCTCCTCGTCGTCCTCCTCGTCGTCCTCCTCGTCGTCCTCGTCGTCGTCCTCGTCGTCGTCCTCGTCGTCGTCCTCGTCGTCATCCTCCTCGTCGTCCTCCTCGTCGTCCTCGTCGTCGTCCTCCCCGTCGTCCTCCTCGTCGTCCTCGTCGTCGTCCTCCTCGTCGTCCTCGTCGTCGTCCTCCTCGTCGTCCTCGTCGTCGTCCTCGTCGTCGTCCTCGTCGTCGTCCTCGTCGTCGTCCTCGTCGTCGTCCTCGTCGTCGTCCTCGTCGTCGTCCTCGTCGTCGTCCTCGTCGTCGTCCTCGTCGTCGTCCTCGTCGTCGTCCTCGTCGTCGTCCTCGTCGTCGTCCTCGTCGTCGTCCTCGTCGTCGTCCTCGTCGTCGTCCTCGTCGTCGTCCTCGTCGTCGTCCTCGTCGTCGTCCTCGTCGTCGTCCTCGTCGTCGTCCTCGTCGTCGTCGTCCTCGTCGTCGTCGTCCTCGTCGTCGTCGTCCTCGTCGTCGTCGTCCTCGTCGTCCTCGTCGTCCTCGTCGTCGTCCTCGTCGTCCTCGTCGTCGTCGTCGTCCTCGTCGTCGTCGTCGTCCTCGTCGTCGTCGTCGTCCTCGTCGTCGTCGTCGTCCTCGTCGTCGTCGTCGTCCTCGTCGTCGTCGTCGTCCTCGTCGTCGTCGTCGTCCTCGTCGTCGTCGTCGTCCTCGTCGTCGTCGTCGTCCTCGTCGTCGTCGTCGTCCTCGTCGTCGTCGTCGTCCTCGTCGTCGTCGTCGTCCTCGTCGTCGTCGTCGTCCTCGTCGTCGTCGTCGTCCTCGTCGTCGTCGTCGTCCTCGTCGTCGTCGTCGTCCTCGTCGTCGTCGTCGTCCTCGTCGTCGTCGTCGTCCTCGTCGTCGTCGTCGTCCTCGTCGTCGTCGTCGTCCTCGTCGTCGTCGTCGTCCTCGTCGTCGTCGTCGTCCTCGTCGTCGTCGTCGTCCTCGTCGTCGTCGTCGTCCTCGTCGTCGTCGTCGTCCTCGTCGTCGTCGTCGTCCTCGTCGTCGTCGTCGTCCTCGTCGTCGTCGTCGTCCTCGTCGTCGTCGTCGTCCTCGTCGTCGTCGTCGTCCTCGTCGTCGTCGTCGTCCTCGTCGTCGTCGTCGTCCTCGTCGTCGTCGTCGTCCTCGTCGTCGTCGTCGTCCTCGTCGTCGTCGTCGTCCTCGTCGTCGTCGTCGTCCTCGTCGTCGTCGTCGTCCTCGTCGTCGTCGTCGTCCTCGTCGTCGTCGTCGTCCTCGTCGTCGTCGTCGTCCTCGTCGTCGTCGTCGTCCTCGTCGTCGTCGTCGTCCTCGTCGTCGTCGTCGTCCTCGTCGTCGTCGTCGTCCTCGTCGTCGTCGTCGTCCTCGTCGTCGTCGTCGTCCTCGTCGTCGTCGTCGTCCTCGTCGTCGTCGTCGTCCTCGTCGTCGTCGTCGTCCTCGTCGTCGTCGTCGTCCTCGTCGTCGTCGTCGTCCTCGTCGTCGTCGTCGTCCTCGTCGTCGTCGTCGTCCTCGTCGTCGTCGTCGTCCTCGTCGTCGTCGTCGTCCTCGTCGTCGTCGTCGTCCTCGTCGTCGTCGTCGTCCTCGTCGTCGTCGTCGTCCTCGTCGTCGTCGTCGTCCTCGTCGTCGTCGTCGTCCTCGTCGTCGTCGTCGTCCTCGTCGTCGTCGTCGTCCTCGTCGTCGTCGTCGTCCTCGTCGTCGTCGTCGTCCTCGTCGTCGTCGTCGTCCTCGTCGTCGTCGTCGTCCTCGTCGTCGTCGTCGTCCTCGTCGTCGTCGTCGTCCTCGTCGTCGTCGTCGTCCTCGTCGTCGTCGTCGTCCTCGTCGTCGTCGTCGTCCTCGTCGTCGTCGTCGTCCTCGTCGTCGTCGTCGTCCTCGTCGTCGTCGTCGTCCTCGTCGTCGTCGTCGTCCTCGTCGTCGTCGTCGTCCTCGTCGTCGTCGTCGTCCTCGTCGTCGTCGTCGTCCTCGTCGTCGTCGTCGTCCTCGTCCTCGTCGTCGTCGTCGTCCTCGTCGTCGTCGTCGTCCTCGTCGTCGTCGTCGTCCTCGTCGTCGTCGTCGTCCTCGTCGTCGTCGTCGTCCTCGTCGTCGTCGTCGTCCTCGTCGTCGTCGTCGTCCTCGTCGTCGTCGTCGTCCTCGTCGTCGTCGTCGTCCTCGTCGTCGTCGTCGTCCTCGTCGTCGTCGTCGTCGTCCTCGTCGTCGTCGTCGTCCTCGTCGTCGCCGTCGTCCTCGTCGTCGCCGTCGTCCTCGTCGTCGCCGTCGTCCTCGTCGTCGCCGTCGTCCTCGTCGTCGCCGTCGTCCTCGTCGTCGTCGTCGTCCTCGTCGTCGCCGTCGTCCTCGTCGTCGTCGTCGTCCTCGTCGTCGTCGTCGTCCTCGTCGTCGTCGTCGTCCTCGTCGTCGTCGTCGTCCTCGTCGTCGTCGTCGTCCTCGTCGTCGCCGTCGTCCTCGTCGTCGCCGTCGTCCTCGTCGTCGCCGTCGTCCTCGTCGTCGTCGTCGTCCTCGTCGTCGTCGTCGTCCTCGTCGTCGTCGTCGTCCTCGTCGTCGTCGTCGTCCTCGTCGTCGTCGTCGTCCTCGTCGTCGTCGTCGTCCTCGTCGTCGTCGTCGTCCTCGTCGTCGTCGTCGTACTCGTCGTCGTCGTCGTCCTCGTCGTCGTCGTCGTCCTCGTCGTCGTCGTCGTCCTCGTCGTCGTCGTCGTCCTCGTCGTCGTCGTCGTCCTCGTCGTCGTCGTCGTCCTCGTCGTCGTCGTCGTCCTCGTCGTCGTCGTCGTCCTCGTCGTCGTCGTCGTCGTCGTCCTCGTCGTCGTCGTCGTCCTCGTCGTCGTCGTCGTCCTCGTCGTCGTCGTCGTCCTCGTCGTCGTCGTCGTCCTCGTCGTCGTCGTCGTCCTCGTCGTCGTCGTCGTCCTCGTCGTCGTCGTCGTCCTCGTCGTCGTCCTCGTCGTCGTCGTCGTCGTCGTCCTCGTCGTCGTCGTCGTCCTCGTCGTCGTCGTCGTCCTCGTCGTCGTCGTCGTCCTCGTCGTCGTCGTCGTCGTCGTCCTCGTCGTCGTCGTCGTCCTCGTCGTCGTCGTCGTCCTCGTCGTCGTCGTCGTCCTCGTCGTCGTCGTCGTCCTCGTCGTCGTCGTCGTCCTCGTCGTCGTCGTCGTCCTCGTCGTCGTCGTCGTCCTCGTCGTCGTCGTCGTCCTCGTCGTCGTCGTCGTCCTCGTCGTCGTCGTCGTCCTCGTCGTCGTCGTCGTCCTCGTCGTCGTCGTCGTCCTCGTCGTCGTCGTCGTCCTCGTCGTCGTCGTCGTCCTCGTCGTCGTCGTCGTCCTCGTCGTCGTCGTCGTCCTCGTCGTCGTCGTCGTCCTCGTCGTCGTCGTCGTCCTCGTCGTCGTCGTCGTCCTCGTCGTCGTCGTCGTCCTCGTCGTCGTCGTCGTCCTCGTCGTCGTCGTCGTCCTCGTCGTCGTCGTCGTCCTCGTCGTCGTCGTCGTCCTCGTCGTCGTCGTCGTCCTCGTCGTCGTCGTCGTCCTCGTCGTCGTCGTCGTCCTCGTCGTCGTCGTCGTCCTCGTCGTCGTCGTCGTCCTCGTCGTCGTCGTCGTCCTCGTCGTCGTCGTCGTCCTCGTCGTCGTCGTCGTCCTCGTCGTCGTCGTCGTCCTCGTCGTCGTCGTCGTCCTCGTCGTCGTCGTCGTCCTCGTCGTCGTCGTCGTCCTCGTCGTCGTCGTCGTCCTCGTCGTCGTCGTCGTCCTCGTCGTCGTCGTCGTCCTCGTCGTCGTCGTCGTCCTCGTCGTCGTCGTCGTCCTCGTCGTCGTCGTCGTCCTCGTCGTCGTCGTCGTCCTCGTCGTCGTCGTCGTCCTCGTCGTCGTCGTCGTCCTCGTCGTCGTCGTCGTCCTCGTCGTCGTCGTCGTCCTCGTCGTCGTCGTCGTCCTCGTCGTCGTCGTCGTCCTCGTCGTCGTCGTCGTCCTCGTCGTCGTCGTCGTCCTCGTCGTCGTCGTCGTCCTCGTCGTCGTCGTCGTCCTCGTCGTCGTCGTCGTCCTCGTCGTCGTCGTCGTCCTCGTCGTCGTCGTCGTCCTCGTCGTCGTCGTCGTCCTCGTCGTCGTCGTCGTCCTCGTCGTCGTCGTCGTCCTCGTCGTCGTCGTCGTCCTCGTCGTCGTCGTCGTCCTCGTCGTCGTCGTCGTCCTCGTCGTCGTCGTCGTCCTCGTCGTCGTCGTCGTCCTCGTCGTCGTCGTCGTCCTCGTCGTCGTCGTCGTCCTCGTCGTCGTCGTCGTCCTCGTCGTCGTCGTCGTCCTCGTCGTCGTCGTCGTCCTCGTCGTCGTCGTCGTCCTCGTCGTCGTCGTCGTCCTCGTCGTCGTCGTCGTCCTCGTCGTCGTCGTCGTCCTCGTCGTCGTCGTCGTCCTCGTCGTCGTCGTCGTCCTCGTCGTCGTCGTCGTCCTCGTCGTCGTCGTCGTCCTCGTCGTCGTCGTCGTCCTCGTCGTCGTCGTCGTCGTCGTCGTCGTCGTCGTCCTCGTCGTCGTCGTCGTCCTCGTCGTCGTCGTCGTCCTCGTCGTCGTCGTCGTCCTCGTCGTCGTCGTCGTCGTCGTCCTCGTCGTCGTCGTCGTCCTCGTCGTCGTCGTCGTCCTCGTCGTCGTCGTCGTCCTCGTCGTCGTCGTCGTCCTCGTCGTCGTCGTCGTCCTCGTCGTCGTCGTCGTCCTCGTCGTCGTCGTCGTCCTCGTCGTCGTCGTCGTCCTCGTCGTCGTCGTCGTCCTCGTCGTCGTCGTCGTCCTCGTCGTCGTCGTCGTCCTCGTCGTCGTCGTCGTCCTCGTCGTCGTCGTCGTCCTCGTCGTCGTCGTCGTCCTCGTCGTCGTCGTCGTCCTCGTCGTCGTCGTCGTCCTCGTCGTCGTCGTCGTCCTCGTCGTCGTCGTCGTCCTCGTCGTCGTCGTCGTCCTCGTCGTCGTCGTCGTCCTCGTCGTCGTCGTCGTCCTCGTCGTCGTCGTCGTCCTCGTCGTCGTCGTCGTCCTCGTCGTCGTCGTCGTCCTCGTCGTCGTCGTCGTCCTCGTCGTCGTCGTCGTCCTCGTCGTCGTCGTCGTCCTCGTCGTCGTCGTCGTCCTCGTCGTCGTCGTCGTCCTCGTCGTCGTCGTCGTCCTCGTCGTCGTCGTCGTCCTCGTCGTCGTCGTCGTCCTCGTCGTCGTCGTCGTCCTCGTCGTCGTCGTCGTCCTCGTCGTCGTCGTCGTCCTCGTCGTCGTCGTCGTCCTCGTCGTCGTCGTCGTCCTCGTCGTCGTCGTCGTCCTCGTCGTCGTCGTCGTCCTCGTCGTCGTCGTCGTCCTCGTCGTCGTCGTCGTCCTCGTCGTCGTCGTCGTCCTCGTCGTCGTCGTCGTCCTCGTCGTCGTCGTCGTCCTCGTCGTCGTCGTCGTCCTCGTCGTCGTCGTCGTCCTCGTCGTCGTCGTCGTCCTCGTCGTCGTCGTCGTCCTCGTCGTCGTCGTCGTCCTCGTCGTCGTCGTCGTCCTCGTCGTCGTCGTCGTCCTCGTCGTCGTCGTCGTCCTCGTCGTCGTCGTCGTCCTCGTCGTCGTCGTCGTCCTCGTCGTCGTCGTCGTCCTCGTCGTCGTCGTCGTCCTCGTCGTCGTCGTCGTCCTCGTCGTCGTCGTCGTCCTCGTCGTCGTCGTCGTCCTCGTCGTCGTCGTCGTCCTCGTCGTCCTCGCCGTCGTCGTCGTCCTCGCCGTCGTCGTCGTCCTCGTCGTCGTCGTCGTCGTCGTCGTCGTCCTCGTCGTCGTCGTCGTCCTCGTCGTCGTCGTCGTCCTCGTCGTCGTCGTCGTCCTCGTCGTCGTCGTCGTCCTCGTCGTCGTCGTCGTCCTCGTCGTCGTCGTCGTCCTCGTCGTCGTCGTCGTCCTCGTCGTCGTCGTCGTCCTCGTCGTCGTCGTCGTCCTCGTCGTCGTCGTCGTCCTCGTCGTCGTCGTCGTCCTCGTCGTCGTCGTCGTCCTCGTCGTCGTCGTCGTCGTCGTCGTCGTCGTCGTCCTCGTCGTCGTCGTCGTCCTCGTCGTCGTCGTCGTCCTCGTCGTCGTCGTCGTCCTCGTCGTCGTCGTCGTCCTCGTCGTCGTCGTCGTCCTCGTCGTCGTCGTCGTCCTCGTCGTCGTCGTCGTCCTCGTCGTCGTCGTCGTCCTCGTCGTCGTCGTCGTCCTCGTCGTCGTCGTCGTCCTCGTCGTCGTCGTCGTCCTCGTCGTCGTCGTCGTCCTCGTCGTCGTCGTCGTCCTCGTCGTCGTCGTCGTCCTCGTCGTCGTCGTCGTCCTCGTCGTCGTCGTCGTCCTCGTCGTCGTCGTCGTCCTCGTCGTCGTCGTCGTCCTCGTCGTCGTCGTCGTCGTCGTCGTCGTCCTCGTCGTCGTCGTCGTCCTCGTCGTCGTCGTCGTCCTCGTCGTCGTCCTCGTCCTCGTCCTCGTCGTCCTCGTCCTCGTCCTCGTCGTCCTCGTCCTCGTCCTCGTCGTCCTCGTCCTCGTCCTCGTCGTCCTCGTCCTCGTCCTCGTCGTCCTCGTCCTCGTCCTCGTCGTCCTCGTCCTCGTCCTCGTCGTCCTCGTCCTCGTCCTCGTCGTCCTCGTCCTCGTCCTCGTCGTCCTCGTCCTCGTCCTCGTCGTCCTCGTCCTCGTCCTCGTCGTCCTCGTCCTCGTCCTCGTCGTCCTCGTCCTCGTCCTCGTCGTCCTCGTCCTCGTCGTCCTCGTCCTCGTCCTCGTCCTCGTCGTCCTCGTCCTCGTCCTCGTCGTCCTCGTCCTCGTCGTCCTCGTCCTCGTCCTCGTCGTCCTCGTCGTCCTCGTCGTCCTCGTCGTCCTCGTCGTCCTCGTCGTCCTCGTCGTCCTCGTCGTCCTCGTCGTCCTCGTCCTCGTCGTCCTCGTCCTCGTCGTCCTCGTCCTCGTCCTCGTCGTCCTCGTCCTCGTCCTCGTCGTCCTCGTCCTCGTCGTCCTCGTCGTCCTCGTCCTCGTCGTCCTCGTCGTCCTCGTCCTCGTCGTCCTCGTCGTCCTCGTCCTCGTCGTCCTCGTCGTCCTCGTCGTCGTCCTCGTCGTCGTCCTCGTCGTCGTCCTCGTCGTCGTCCTCGTCGTCGTCCTCGTCGTCGTCCTCGTCGTCGTCCTCGTCGTCGTCCTCGTCGTCGTCCTCGTCGTCGTCCTCGTCGTCGTCCTCGTCGTCGTCCTCGTCGTCGTCCTCGTCGTCGTCCTCGTCGTCGTCCTCGTCGTCGTCCTCGTCGTCGTCCTCGTCGTCGTCCTCGTCGTCGTCCTCGTCGTCGTCCTCGTCGTCGTCCTCGTCGTCGTCCTCGTCCTCGTCCTCGTCGTCCTCGTCGTCCTCGTCGTCCTCGTCGTCCTCGTCCTCGTCCTCGTCCTCGTCCTCGTCCTCGTCCTCGTCCTCGTCGTCCTCGTCCTCGTCCTCGTCCTCGTCGTCCTCGTCCTCGTCCTCGTCCTCGTCGTCCTCGTCCTCGTCCTCGTCCTCGTCGTCCTCGTCCTCGTCCTCGTCCTCGTCGTCCTCGTCCTCGTCCTCGTCCTCGTCGTCCTCGTCCTCGTCCTCGTCCTCGTCGTCCTCGTCCTCGTCCTCGTCGTCCTCGTCCTCGTCCTCGTCCTCGTCGTCCTCGTCCTCGTCCTCGTCGTCCTCGTCCTCGTCCTCGTCCTCGTCGTCCTCGTCCTCGTCCTCGTCGTCGTCCTCGTCGTCGTCCTCGTCGTCGTCCTCGTCGTCGTCCTCGTCGTCGTCCTCGTCGTCGTCCTCGTCGTCGTCCTCGTCGTCGTCCTCGTCGTCGTCCTCGTCGTCGTCCTCCTCGTCGTCCTCCTCGTCGTCCTCCTCGTCGTCCTCCTCGTCGTCCTCGTCGTCGTCCTCGTCGTCGTCCTCGTCGTCGTCCTCGTCGTCGTCCTCCTCGTCGTCCTCCTCGTCGTCCTCGTCGTCGTCCTCCCCGTCGTCCTCCTCGTCGTCCTCGTCGTCGTCCTCCTCGTCGTCCTCGTCGTCGTCCTCCTCGTCGTCCTCGTCGTCGTCCTCGTCGTCGTCCTCGTCGTCGTCCTCGTCGTCGTCCTCGTCGTCGTCCTCGTCGTCGTCCTCGTCGTCGTCCTCGTCGTCGTCCTCGTCGTCGTCCTCGTCGTCGTCCTCGTCGTCGTCCTCGTCGTCGTCCTCGTCGTCGTCCTCGTCGTCGTCCTCGTCGTCGTCCTCGTCGTCGTCCTCGTCGTCGTCCTCGTCGTCGTCCTCGTCGTCGTCCTCGTCGTCGTCCTCGTCGTCGTCCTCGTCGTCGTCCTCGTCGTCGTCCTCGTCGTCGTCGTCCTCGTCGTCGTCGTCCTCGTCGTCGTCGTCCTCGTCGTCCTCGTCGTCCTCGTCGTCGTCCTCGTCGTCCTCGTCGTCGTCCTCGTCGTCGTCGTCCTCGTCGTCGTCGTCCTCGTCGTCGTCGTCCTCGTCGTCGTCGTCGTCCTCGTCGTCGTCGTCGTCCTCGTCGTCGTCGTCGTCCTCGTCGTCGTCGTCGTCCTCGTCGTCGTCGTCGTCCTCGTCGTCGTCGTCGTCCTCGTCGTCGTCGTCGTCCTCGTCGTCGTCGTCGTCCTCGTCGTCGTCGTCGTCCTCGTCGTCGTCGTCGTCCTCGTCGTCGTCGTCGTCCTCGTCGTCGTCGTCGTCCTCGTCGTCGTCGTCGTCCTCGTCGTCGTCGTCGTCCTCGTCGTCGTCGTCGTCCTCGTCGTCGTCGTCGTCCTCGTCGTCGTCGTCGTCCTCGTCGTCGTCGTCGTCCTCGTCGTCGTCGTCGTCCTCGTCGTCGTCGTCGTCCTCGTCGTCGTCGTCGTCCTCGTCGTCGTCGTCGTCCTCGTCGTCGTCGTCGTCCTCGTCGTCGTCGTCGTCCTCGTCGTCGTCGTCGTCCTCGTCGTCGTCGTCGTCCTCGTCGTCGTCGTCGTCCTCGTCGTCGTCGTCGTCCTCGTCGTCGTCGTCGTCCTCGTCGTCGTCGTCGTCCTCGTCGTCGTCGTCGTCCTCGTCGTCGTCGTCGTCCTCGTCGTCGTCGTCGTCCTCGTCGTCGTCGTCGTCCTCGTCGTCGTCGTCGTCCTCGTCGTCGTCGTCGTCCTCGTCGTCGTCGTCGTCCTCGTCGTCGTCGTCGTCCTCGTCGTCGTCGTCGTCCTCGTCGTCGTCGTCGTCCTCGTCGTCGTCGTCGTCCTCGTCGTCGTCGTCGTCCTCGTCGTCGTCGTCGTCCTCGTCGTCGTCGTCGTCCTCGTCGTCGTCGTCGTCCTCGTCGTCGTCGTCGTCCTCGTCGTCGTCGTCGTCCTCGTCGTCGTCGTCGTCCTCGTCGTCGTCGTCGTCCTCGTCGTCGTCGTCGTCCTCGTCGTCGTCGTCGTCCTCGTCGTCGTCGTCGTCCTCGTCGTCGTCGTCGTCCTCGTCGTCGTCGTCGTCCTCGTCGTCGTCGTCGTCCTCGTCGTCGTCGTCGTCCTCGTCGTCGTCGTCGTCCTCGTCGTCGTCGTCGTCCTCGTCGTCGTCGTCGTCCTCGTCGTCGTCGTCGTCCTCGTCGTCGTCGTCGTCCTCGTCGTCGTCGTCGTCCTCGTCGTCGTCGTCGTCCTCGTCGTCGTCGTCGTCCTCGTCGTCGTCGTCGTCCTCGTCGTCGTCGTCGTCCTCGTCGTCGTCGTCGTCCTCGTCGTCGTCGTCGTCCTCGTCGTCGTCGTCGTCCTCGTCGTCGTCGTCGTCCTCGTCGTCGTCGTCGTCCTCGTCGTCGTCGTCGTCCTCGTCGTCGTCGTCGTCCTCGTCCTCGTCGTCGTCGTCGTCCTCGTCGTCGTCGTCGTCCTCGTCGTCGTCGTCGTCCTCGTCGTCGTCGTCGTCCTCGTCGTCGTCGTCGTCCTCGTCGTCGTCGTCGTCCTCGTCGTCGTCGTCGTCCTCGTCGTCGTCGTCGTCCTCGTCGTCGTCGTCGTCCTCGTCGTCGTCGTCGTCCTCGTCGTCGTCGTCGTCGTCCTCGTCGTCGTCGTCGTCCTCGTCGTCGCCGTCGTCCTCGTCGTCGCCGTCGTCCTCGTCGTCGCCGTCGTCCTCGTCGTCGCCGTCGTCCTCGTCGTCGCCGTCGTCCTCGTCGTCGCCGTCGTCCTCGTCGTCGCCGTCGTCCTCGTCGTCGCCGTCGTCCTCGTCGTCGTCGTCGTCCTCGTCGTCGTCGTCGTCCTCGTCGTCGTCGTCGTCCTCGTCGTCGTCGTCGTCCTCGTCGTCGCCGTCGTCCTCGTCGTCGCCGTCGTCCTCGTCGTCGCCGTCGTCCTCGTCGTCGCCGTCGTCCTCGTCGTCGTCGTCGTCCTCGTCGTCGTCGTCGTCCTCGTCGTCGTCGTCGTCCTCGTCGTCGTCGTCGTCCTCGTCGTCGTCGTCGTCCTCGTCGTCGTCGTCGTACTCGTCGTCGTCGTCGTCCTCGTCGTCGTCGTCGTCCTCGTCGTCGTCGTCGTCCTCGTCGTCGTCGTCGTCCTCGTCGTCGTCGTCGTCCTCGTCGTCGTCGTCGTCCTCGTCGTCGTCGTCGTCCTCGTCGTCGTCGTCGTCCTCGTCGTCGTCGTCGTCCTCGTCGTCGTCGTCGTCGTCGTCGTCGTCCTCGTCGTCGTCGTCGTCCTCGTCGTCGTCGTCGTCCTCGTCGTCGTCCTCGTCCTCGTCCTCGTCGTCCTCGTCCTCGTCCTCGTCGTCCTCGTCCTCGTCCTCGTCGTCCTCGTCCTCGTCCTCGTCGTCCTCGTCCTCGTCCTCGTCGTCCTCGTCCTCGTCCTCGTCGTCCTCGTCCTCGTCCTCGTCGTCCTCGTCCTCGTCCTCGTCGTCCTCGTCCTCGTCCTCGTCGTCCTCGTCCTCGTCCTCGTCGTCCTCGTCCTCGTCCTCGTCGTCCTCGTCCTCGTCCTCGTCGTCCTCGTCCTCGTCGTCCTCGTCCTCGTCCTCGTCCTCGTCGTCCTCGTCCTCGTCCTCGTCGTCCTCGTCCTCGTCCTCGTCGTCCTCGTCCTCGTCGTCCTCGTCCTCGTCCTCGTCGTCCTCGTCGTCCTCGTCGTCCTCGTCGTCCTCGTCGTCCTCGTCGTCCTCGTCGTCCTCGTCGTCCTCGTCGTCCTCGTCCTCGTCGTCCTCGTCCTCGTCGTCCTCGTCCTCGTCCTCGTCGTCCTCGTCCTCGTCCTCGTCGTCCTCGTCCTCGTCGTCCTCGTCGTCCTCGTCCTCGTCGTCCTCGTCGTCCTCGTCCTCGTCGTCCTCGTCGTCCTCGTCCTCGTCGTCCTCGTCGTCCTCGTCGTCGTCCTCGTCGTCGTCCTCGTCGTCGTCCTCGTCGTCGTCCTCGTCGTCGTCCTCGTCGTCGTCCTCGTCGTCGTCCTCGTCGTCGTCCTCGTCGTCGTCCTCGTCGTCGTCCTCGTCGTCGTCCTCGTCGTCGTCCTCGTCGTCGTCCTCGTCGTCGTCCTCGTCGTCGTCCTCGTCGTCGTCCTCGTCGTCGTCCTCGTCGTCGTCCTCGTCGTCGTCCTCGTCGTCGTCCTCGTCGTCGTCCTCGTCGTCGTCCTCGTCCTCGTCCTCGTCGTCCTCGTCGTCCTCGTCGTCCTCGTCGTCCTCGTCCTCGTCCTCGTCCTCGTCCTCGTCGTCCTCGTCCTCGTCCTCGTCCTCGTCCTCGTCGTCCTCGTCCTCGTCCTCGTCCTCGTCGTCCTCGTCCTCGTCCTCGTCCTCGTCGTCCTCGTCCTCGTCCTCGTCCTCGTCGTCCTCGTCCTCGTCCTCGTCCTCGTCGTCCTCGTCCTCGTCCTCGTCCTCGTCGTCCTCGTCCTCGTCCTCGTCCTCGTCGTCCTCGTCCTCGTCCTCGTCGTCCTCGTCCTCGTCCTCGTCCTCGTCGTCCTCGTCCTCGTCCTCGTCGTCCTCGTCCTCGTCCTCGTCCTCGTCGTCCTCGTCCTCGTCCTCGTCGTCGTCCTCGTCGTCGTCCTCGTCGTCGTCCTCGTCGTCGTCCTCGTCGTCGTCCTCGTCGTCGTCCTCGTCGTCGTCCTCGTCGTCGTCCTCGTCGTCGTCCTCGTCGTCGTCCTCGTCGTCGTCCTCCTCGTCGTCCTCCTCGTCGTCCTCCTCGTCGTCCTCCTCGTCGTCCTCGTCGTCGTCCTCGTCGTCGTCCTCGTCGTCGTCCTCGTCGTCGTCCTCCTCGTCGTCCTCCTCGTCGTCCTCGTCGTCGTCCTCCCCGTCGTCCTCCTCGTCGTCCTCGTCGTCGTCCTCCTCGTCGTCCTCGTCGTCGTCCTCCTCGTCGTCCTCGTCGTCGTCCTCGTCGTCGTCCTCGTCGTCGTCCTCGTCGTCGTCCTCGTCGTCGTCCTCGTCGTCGTCCTCGTCGTCGTCCTCGTCGTCGTCCTCGTCGTCGTCCTCGTCGTCGTCCTCGTCGTCGTCCTCGTCGTCGTCCTCGTCGTCGTCCTCGTCGTCGTCCTCGTCGTCGTCCTCGTCGTCGTCCTCGTCGTCGTCCTCGTCGTCGTCCTCGTCGTCGTCCTCGTCGTCGTCCTCGTCGTCGTCCTCGTCGTCGTCCTCGTCGTCGTCGTCCTCGTCGTCGTCGTCCTCGTCGTCGTCGTCCTCGTCGTCCTCGTCGTCCTCGTCGTCGTCCTCGTCGTCCTCGTCGTCGTCCTCGTCGTCGTCGTCCTCGTCGTCGTCGTCCTCGTCGTCGTCGTCCTCGTCGTCGTCGTCCTCGTCGTCGTCGTCGTCCTCGTCGTCGTCGTCGTCCTCGTCGTCGTCGTCGTCCTCGTCGTCGTCGTCGTCCTCGTCGTCGTCGTCGTCCTCGTCGTCGTCGTCGTCCTCGTCGTCGTCGTCGTCCTCGTCGTCGTCGTCGTCCTCGTCGTCGTCGTCGTCCTCGTCGTCGTCGTCGTCCTCGTCGTCGTCGTCGTCCTCGTCGTCGTCGTCGTCCTCGTCGTCGTCGTCGTCCTCGTCGTCGTCGTCGTCCTCGTCGTCGTCGTCGTCCTCGTCGTCGTCGTCGTCCTCGTCGTCGTCGTCGTCCTCGTCGTCGTCGTCGTCCTCGTCGTCGTCGTCGTCCTCGTCGTCGTCGTCGTCCTCGTCGTCGTCGTCGTCCTCGTCGTCGTCGTCGTCCTCGTCGTCGTCGTCGTCCTCGTCGTCGTCGTCGTCCTCGTCGTCGTCGTCGTCCTCGTCGTCGTCGTCGTCCTCGTCGTCGTCGTCGTCCTCGTCGTCGTCGTCGTCCTCGTCGTCGTCGTCGTCCTCGTCGTCGTCGTCGTCCTCGTCGTCGTCGTCGTCCTCGTCGTCGTCGTCGTCCTCGTCGTCGTCGTCGTCCTCGTCGTCGTCGTCGTCCTCGTCGTCGTCGTCGTCCTCGTCGTCGTCGTCGTCCTCGTCGTCGTCGTCGTCCTCGTCGTCGTCGTCGTCCTCGTCGTCGTCGTCGTCCTCGTCGTCGTCGTCGTCCTCGTCGTCGTCGTCGTCCTCGTCGTCGTCGTCGTCCTCGTCGTCGTCGTCGTCCTCGTCGTCGTCGTCGTCCTCGTCGTCGTCGTCGTCCTCGTCGTCGTCGTCGTCCTCGTCGTCGTCGTCGTCCTCGTCGTCGTCGTCGTCCTCGTCGTCGTCGTCGTCCTCGTCGTCGTCGTCGTCCTCGTCGTCGTCGTCGTCCTCGTCGTCGTCGTCGTCCTCGTCGTCGTCGTCGTCCTCGTCGTCGTCGTCGTCCTCGTCGTCGTCGTCGTCCTCGTCGTCGTCGTCGTCCTCGTCGTCGTCGTCGTCCTCGTCGTCGTCGTCGTCCTCGTCGTCGTCGTCGTCCTCGTCGTCGTCGTCGTCCTCGTCGTCGTCGTCGTCCTCGTCGTCGTCGTCGTCCTCGTCGTCGTCGTCGTCCTCGTCGTCGTCGTCGTCCTCGTCGTCGTCGTCGTCCTCGTCGTCGTCGTCGTCCTCGTCGTCGTCGTCGTCCTCGTCGTCGTCGTCGTCCTCGTCGTCGTCGTCGTCCTCGTCGTCGTCGTCGTCCTCGTCGTCGTCGTCGTCCTCGTCGTCGTCGTCGTCCTCGTCCTCGTCGTCGTCGTCGTCCTCGTCGTCGTCGTCGTCCTCGTCGTCGTCGTCGTCCTCGTCGTCGTCGTCGTCCTCGTCGTCGTCGTCGTCCTCGTCGTCGTCGTCGTCCTCGTCGTCGTCGTCGTCCTCGTCGTCGTCGTCGTCCTCGTCGTCGTCGTCGTCGTCCTCGTCGTCGTCGTCGTCCTCGTCGTCGCCGTCGTCCTCGTCGTCGCCGTCGTCCTCGTCGTCGTCGTCGTCCTCGTCGTCGTCGTCGTCCTCGTCGTCGTCGTCGTCCTCGTCGTCGTCGTCGTCCTCGTCGTCGTCGTCGTCCTCGTCGTCGTCGTCGTCCTCGTCGTCGTCGTCGTCCTCGTCGTCGTCGTCGTCCTCGTCGTCGTCGTCGTCCTCGTCGTCGTCGTCGTCCTCGTCGTCGTCGTCGTCCTCGTCGTCGTCGTCGTCCTCGTCGTCGTCGTCGTCCTCGTCGTCGTCGTCGTCCTCGTCGTCGTCGTCGTCCTCGTCGTCGTCGTCGTCCTCGTCGTCGTCGTCGTCCTCGTCGTCGTCGTCGTCCTCGTCGTCGTCGTCGTCCTCGTCGTCGTCGTCGTCCTCGTCGTCGTCGTCGTCCTCGTCGTCGTCGTCGTCCTCGTCGTCGTCGTCGTCCTCGTCGTCGTCGTCGTCCTCGTCGTCGTCGTCGTCCTCGTCGTCGTCGTCGTCCTCGTCGTCGTCGTCGTCCTCGTCGTCGTCGTCGTCCTCGTCGTCGTCGTCGTCCTCGTCGTCGTCGTCGTCCTCGTCCTCGTCGTCGTCGTCGTCCTCGTCGTCGTCGTCGTCCTCGTCGTCGTCGTCGTCCTCGTCGTCGTCGTCGTCCTCGTCGTCGTCGTCGTCCTCGTCGTCGTCGTCGTCCTCGTCGTCGTCGTCGTCCTCGTCGTCGTCGTCGTCCTCGTCGTCGTCGTCGTCGTCCTCGTCGTCGTCGTCGTCCTCGTCGTCGCCGTCGTCCTCGTCGTCGCCGTCGTCCTCGTCGTCGCCGTCGTCCTCGTCGTCGCCGTCGTCCTCGTCGTCGCCGTCGTCCTCGTCGTCGCCGTCGTCCTCGTCGTCGCCGTCGTCCTCGTCGTCGTCGTCGTCCTCGTCGTCGTCGTCGTCCTCGTCGTCGTCGTCGTCCTCGTCGTCGTCGTCGTCCTCGTCGTCGTCGTCGTCCTCGTCGTCGCCGTCGTCCTCGTCGTCGCCGTCGTCCTCGTCGTCGCCGTCGTCCTCGTCGTCGTCGTCGTCCTCGTCGTCGTCGTCGTCCTCGTCGTCGTCGTCGTCCTCGTCGTCGTCGTCGTCCTCGTCGTCGTCGTCGTCCTCGTCGTCGTCGTCGTCCTCGTCGTCGTCGTCGTACTCGTCGTCGTCGTCGTCCTCGTCGTCGTCGTCGTCCTCGTCGTCGTCGTCGTCCTCGTCGTCGTCGTCGTCCTCGTCGTCGTCGTCGTCCTCGTCGTCGTCGTCGTCCTCGTCGTCGTCGTCGTCCTCGTCGTCGTCGTCGTCCTCGTCGTCGTCGTCGTCGTCGTCCTCGTCGTCGTCGTCGTCCTCGTCGTCGTCGTCGTCCTCGTCGTCGTCGTCGTCCTCGTCGTCGTCGTCGTCCTCGTCGTCGTCCTCGTCGTCGTCGTCGTCGTCGTCCTCGTCGTCGTCGTCGTCCTCGTCGTCGTCGTCGTCCTCGTCGTCGTCGTCGTCCTCGTCGTCGTCGTCGTCCTCGTCGTCGTCGTCGTCCTCGTCGTCGTCGTCGTCGTCGTCCTCGTCGTCGTCGTCGTCCTCGTCGTCGTCGTCGTCCTCGTCGTCGTCGTCGTCCTCGTCGTCGTCGTCGTCCTCGTCGTCGTCGTCGTCCTCGTCGTCGTCGTCGTCCTCGTCGTCGTCGTCGTCCTCGTCGTCGTCGTCGTCCTCGTCGTCGTCGTCGTCCTCGTCGTCGTCGTCGTCCTCGTCGTCGTCGTCGTCCTCGTCGTCGTCGTCGTCCTCGTCGTCGTCGTCGTCCTCGTCGTCGTCGTCGTCCTCGTCGTCGTCGTCGTCCTCGTCGTCGTCGTCGTCCTCGTCGTCGTCGTCGTCCTCGTCGTCGTCGTCGTCCTCGTCGTCGTCGTCGTCCTCGTCGTCGTCGTCGTCCTCGTCGTCGTCGTCGTCCTCGTCGTCGTCGTCGTCCTCGTCGTCGTCGTCGTCCTCGTCGTCGTCGTCGTCCTCGTCGTCGTCGTCGTCCTCGTCGTCGTCGTCGTCCTCGTCGTCGTCGTCGTCCTCGTCGTCGTCGTCGTCCTCGTCGTCGTCGTCGTCCTCGTCGTCGTCGTCGTCCTCGTCGTCGTCGTCGTCCTCGTCGTCGTCGTCGTCCTCGTCGTCGTCGTCGTCCTCGTCGTCGTCGTCGTCCTCGTCGTCGTCGTCGTCCTCGTCGTCGTCGTCGTCCTCGTCGTCGTCGTCGTCCTCGTCGTCGTCGTCGTCCTCGTCGTCGTCGTCGTCCTCGTCGTCGTCGTCGTCCTCGTCGTCGTCGTCGTCCTCGTCGTCGTCGTCGTCCTCGTCGTCGTCGTCGTCCTCGTCGTCGTCGTCGTCCTCGTCGTCGTCGTCGTCCTCGTCGTCGTCGTCGTCCTCGTCGTCGTCGTCGTCCTCGTCGTCGTCGTCGTCCTCGTCGTCGTCGTCGTCCTCGTCGTCGTCGTCGTCCTCGTCGTCGTCGTCGTCCTCGTCGTCGTCGTCGTCCTCGTCGTCGTCGTCGTCCTCGTCGTCGTCGTCGTCCTCGTCGTCGTCGTCGTCCTCGTCGTCGTCGTCGTCCTCGTCGTCGTCGTCGTCCTCGTCGTCGTCGTCGTCCTCGTCGTCCTCGCCGTCGTCGTCGTCCTCGTCGTCGTCGTCGTCGTCGTCGTCCTCGTCGTCGTCGTCGTCCTCGTCGTCGTCGTCGTCCTCGTCGTCGTCGTCGTCCTCGTCGTCGTCGTCGTCCTCGTCGTCGTCGTCGTCCTCGTCGTCGTCGTCGTCCTCGTCGTCGTCGTCGTCCTCGTCGTCGTCGTCGTCCTCGTCGTCGTCGTCGTCCTCGTCGTCGTCGTCGTCCTCGTCGTCGTCGTCGTCCTCGTCGTCGTCGTCGTCCTCGTCGTCGTCGTCGTCGTCGTCGTCGTCGTCGTCCTCGTCGTCGTCGTCGTCCTCGTCGTCGTCGTCGTCCTCGTCGTCGTCGTCGTCCTCGTCGTCGTCGTCGTCCTCGTCGTCGTCGTCGTCCTCGTCGTCGTCGTCGTCCTCGTCGTCGTCGTCGTCCTCGTCGTCGTCGTCGTCCTCGTCGTCGTCGTCGTCCTCGTCGTCGTCGTCGTCCTCGTCGTCGTCGTCGTCCTCGTCGTCGTCGTCGTCCTCGTCGTCGTCGTCGTCCTCGTCGTCGTCGTCGTCCTCGTCGTCGTCGTCGTCCTCGTCGTCGTCGTCGTCCTCGTCGTCGTCGTCGTCCTCGTCGTCGTCGTCGTCGTCGTCGTCGTCCTCGTCGTCGTCGTCGTCCTCGTCGTCGTCGTCGTCCTCGTCGTCGTCGTCGTCCTCGTCGTCGTCGTCGTCGTCGTCCTCGTCGTCGTCGTCGTCCTCGTCGTCGTCGTCGTCCTCGTCGTCGTCGTCGTCCTCGTCGTCGTCGTCGTCCTCGTCGTCGTCGTCGTCCTCGTCGTCGTCGTCGTCCTCGTCGTCGTCGTCGTCCTCGTCGTCGTCGTCGTCCTCGTCGTCGTCGTCGTCCTCGTCGTCGTCGTCGTCCTCGTCGTCGTCGTCGTCCTCGTCGTCGTCGTCGTCCTCGTCGTCGTCGTCGTCCTCGTCGTCGTCGTCGTCCTCGTCGTCGTCGTCGTCGTCGTCGTCGTCCTCGTCGTCGTCGTCGTCCTCGTCGTCGTCGTCGTCCTCGTCGTCGTCGTCGTCCTCGTCGTCGTCGTCGTCCTCGTCGTCGTCGTCGTCCTCGTCGTCGTCGTCGTCCTCGTCGTCGTCGTCGTCCTCGTCGTCGTCGTCGTCCTCGTCGTCGTCGTCGTCGTCCTCGTCGTCGTCGTCGTCCTCGTCGTCGTCGTCGTCCTCGTCGTCGTCGTCGTCGTCCTCGTCGTCGTCGTCGTCCTCGTCGTCGTCGTCGTCGTCCTCGTCGTCGTCGTCGTCCTCGTCGTCGTCGTCGTCCTCGTCGTCCTCGTCGTCGTCGTCCTCGTCGTCGTCGTCGTCCTCGTCGTCGTCGTCGTCCTCGTCGTCGTCGTCGTCCTCGTCGTCGTCGTCGTCCTCGTCGTCGTCGTCGTCCTCGTCGTCGTCGTCGTCCTCGTCGTCGTCGTCGTCCTCGTCGTCGTCGTCGTCCTCGTCGTCGTCGTCGTCCTCGTCGTCGTCGTCGTCCTCGTCGTCGTCGTCGTCCTCGTCGTCGTCGTCGTCCTCGTCGTCGTCGTCGTCCTCGTCGTCGTCGTCGTCCTCGCCGTCGTCGTCGTCCTCGTCGTCGTCGTCGTCCTCGTCGTCGTCGTCGTCCTCGTCGTCGTCGTCGTCCTCGTCGTCGTCGTCGTCCTCGTCGTCGTCGTCGTCCTCGTCGTCGTCGTCGTCCTCGTCGTCGTCGTCGTCCTCGTCGTCGTCGTCGTCGTCGTCGTCGTCCTCGTCGTCGTCGTCGTCCTCGTCGTCGTCCTCGTCCTCGTCGTCCTCGTCGTCCTCGTCCTCGTCGTCCTCGTCGTCCTCGTCCTCGTCGTCCTCGTCGTCCTCGTCGTCCTCGTCCTCGTCGTCCTCGTCGTCCTCGTCCTCGTCGTCCTCGTCGTCCTCGTCGTCCTCGTCGTCCTCGTCCTCGTCGTCCTCGTCGTCCTCGTCCTCGTCGTCCTCGTCGTCCTCGTCCTCGTCCTCGTCCTCGTCGTCCTCGTCCTCGTCCTCGTCGTCCTCGTCCTCGTCCACGTCGTCCTCGTCCTCGTCCTCGTCCTCGTCGTCCTCGTCCTCGTCCTCGTCGTCCTCGTCCTCGTCCTCGTCGTCCTCGTCCTCGTCCTCGTCGTCCTCGTCCTCGTCCTCGTCGTCCTCGTCCTCGTCCTCGTCGTCCTCGTCCTCGTCCTCGTCGTCCTCGTCCTCGTCCTCGTCGTCCTCGTTCTCGTCCTCGTCGTCCTCGTCCTCGTCCTCGTCGTCCTCGTCCTCGTCCTCGTCGTCCTCGTCCTCGTCCTCGTCGTCCTCGTCCTCGTCCTCGTCGTCCTCGTCCTCGTCCTCGTCGTCCTCGTCCTCGTCGTCCTCGTCCTCGTCCTCGTCGTCCTCGTCCTCGTCGTCCTCGTCCTCGTCCTCGTCGTCCTCGTCCTCGTCCTCGTCGTCCTCGTCCTCGTCCTCGTCGTCCTCGTCCTCGTCCTCGTCGTCCTCGTCCTCGTCCTCGTCGTCCTCGTCCTCGTCCTCGTCGTCCTCGTCCTCGTCCTCGTCGTCCTCGTCCTCGTCCTCGTCGTCCTCGTCCTCGTCCTCGTCGTCCTCGTCCTCGTCCTCGTCGTCCTCGTCCTCGTCCTCGTCGTCCTCGTCCTCGTCCTCGTCGTCCTCGTCCTCGTCGTCCTCGTCCTCGTCGTCCTCGTCCTCGTCCTCGTCGTCCTCGTCGTCCTCGTCGTCCTCGTCGTCCTCGTCGTCCTCGTCGTCCTCGTCGTCCTCGTCGTCCTCGTCCTCGTCGTCCTCGTCCTCGTCGTCCTCGTCCTCGTCCTCGTCGTCCTCGTCCTCGTCCTCGTCGTCCTCGTCCTCGTCGTCCTCGTCGTCCTCGTCCTCGTCGTCCTCGTCGTCCTCGTCGTCCTCGTCCTCGTCGTCCTCGTCCTCGTCGTCCTCGTCGTCCTCGTCGTCGTCCTCGTCGTCGTCCTCGTCGTCGTCCTCGTCGTCGTCCTCGTCGTCGTCCTCGTCGTCGTCCTCGTCGTCGTCCTCGTCGTCGTCCTCGTCGTCGTCCTCGTCGTCGTCCTCGTCGTCGTCCTCGTCGTCGTCCTCGTCGTCGTCCTCGTCGTCGTCCTCGTCGTCGTCCTCGTCGTCGTCCTCGTCGTCGTCCTCGTCGTCGTCCTCGTCGTCGTCCTCGTCCTCGTCCTCGTCGTCCTCGTCGTCCTCGTCGTCCTCGTCGTCCTCGTCCTCGTCCTCGTCCTCGTCCTCGTCGTCCTCGTCCTCGTCCTCGTCCTCGTCCTCGTCGTCCTCGTCCTCGTCCTCGTCCTCGTCGTCCTCGTCCTCGTCCTCGTCCTCGTCGTCCTCGTCCTCGTCGTCCTCGTCCTCGTCCTCGTCCTCGTCGTCCTCGTCCTCGTCCTCGTCCTCGTCGTCCTCGTCCTCGTCCTCGTCCTCGTCGTCCTCGTCCTCGTCCTCGTCGTCCTCGTCGTCCTCGTCCTCGTCCTCGTCGTCCTCGTCCTCGTCCTCGTCCTCGTCGTCCTCGTCCTCGTCCTCGTCCTCGTCGTCCTCGTCCTCGTCCTCGTCCTCGTCGTCCTCGTCCTCGTCCTCGTCCTCGTCGTCCTCGTCCTCGTCCTCGTCCTCGTCGTCCTCGTCCTCGTCCTCGTCCTCGTCGTCCTCGTCCTCGTCCTCGTCGTCCTCGTCGTCCTCGTCCTCGTCCTCGTCGTCCTCGTCCTCGTCCTCGTCCTCGTCGTCCTCGTCCTCGTCCTCGTCGTCCTCGTCCTCGTCCTCGTCCTCGTCGTCCTCGTCCTCGTCCTCGTCGTCGTCCTCGTCGTCGTCCTCGTCGTCGTCCTCGTCGTCGTCCTCGTCGTCGTCCTCGTCGTCGTCCTCGTCGTCGTCCTCGTCGTCGTCCTCGTCGTCGTCCTCGTCGTCGTCCTCGTCGTCGTCCTCCTCGTCGTCCTCCTCGTCGTCCTCCTCGTCGTCCTCGTCGTCGTCCTCGTCGTCGTCCTCGTCGTCGTCCTCGTCGTCGTCCTCCTCGTCGTCCTCCTCGTCGTCCTCGTCGTCGTCCTCCTCGTCGTCCTCGTCGTCGTCCTCCTCGTCGTCCTCGTCGTCGTCCTCCTCGTCGTCCTCCTCGTCGTCCTCCTCGTCGTCCTCCTCGTCGTCCTCCTCGTCGTCCTCCTCGTCGTCCTCCTCGTCGTCCTCCTCGTCGTCCTCCTCGTCGTCCTCCTCGTCGTCCTCCTCGTCGTCCTCCTCGTCGTCCTCCTCGTCGTCCTCCTCGTCGTCCTCCTCGTCGTCCTCCTCGTCGTCCTCCTCGTCGTCCTCCTCGTCGTCCTCCTCGTCGTCCTCCTCGTCGTCCTCCTCGTCGTCCTCCTCGTCGTCCTCGTCGTCGTCCTCGTCGTCGTCCTCGTCGTCGTCCTCGTCGTCGTCCTCGTCGTCGTCCTCGTCGTCGTCCTCGTCGTCGTCCTCGTCGTCGTCCTCGTCGTCGTCCTCGTCGTCGTCCTCGTCGTCGTCCTCGTCGTCGTCCTCGTCGTCGTCCTCGTCGTCGTCCTCGTCGTCGTCCTCGTCGTCGTCGTCCTCGTCGTCGTCGTCCTCGTCGTCGTCGTCCTCGTCGTCCTCGTCGTCCTCGTCGTCGTCCTCGTCGTCCTCGTCGTCGTCCTCGTCGTCGTCGTCCTCGTCGTCGTCGTCGTCCTCGTCGTCGTCGTCGTCCTCGTCGTCGTCGTCGTCCTCGTCGTCGTCGTCGTCCTCGTCGTCGTCGTCGTCCTCGTCGTCGTCGTCGTCCTCGTCGTCGTCGTCGTCCTCGTCGTCGTCGTCGTCCTCGTCGTCGTCGTCGTCCTCGTCGTCGTCGTCGTCCTCGTCGTCGGTCGTCCTCGTCGTCGTCGTCGTCCTCGTCGTCGTCGTCGTCCTCGTCGTCGTCGTCGTCCTCGTCGTCGTCGTCGTCCTCGTCGTCGTCGTCGTCCTCGTCGTCGTCGTCGTCCTCGTCGTCGTCGTCGTCCTCGTCGTCGTCGTCGTCCTCGTCGTCGTCGTCGTCCTCGTCGTCGTCGTCGTCCTCGTCGTCGTCGTCGTCCTCGTCGTCGTCGTCGTCCTCGTCGTCGTCGTCGTCCTCGTCGTCGTCGTCGTCCTCGTCGTCGTCGTCGTCCTCGTCGTCGTCGTCGTCCTCGTCGTCGTCGTCGTCCTCGTCGTCGTCGTCGTCCTCGTCGTCGTCGTCGTCCTCGTCGTCGTCGTCGTCCTCGTCGTCGTCGTCGTCCTCGTCGTCGTCGTCGTCCTCGTCGTCGTCGTCGTCCTCGTCGTCGTCGTCGTCCTCGTCGTCGTCGTCGTCCTCGTCGTCGTCGTCGTCCTCGTCGTCGTCGTCGTCCTCGTCGTCGTCGTCGTCCTCGTCGTCGTCGTCGTCCTCGTCGTCGTCGTCGTCCTCGTCGTCGTCGTCGTCCTCGTCGTCGTCGTCGTCCTCGTCGTCGTCGTCGTCCTCGTCGTCGTCGTCGTCCTCGTCGTCGTCGTCGTCCTCGTCGTCGTCGTCGTCCTCGTCGTCGTCGTCGTCCTCGTCGTCGTCGTCGTCCTCGTCGTCGTCGTCGTCCTCGTCGTCGTCGTCGTCCTCGTCGTCGTCGTCGTCCTCGTCGTCGTCGTCGTCCTCGTCGTCGTCGTCGTCCTCGTCGTCGTCGTCGTCCTCGTCGTCGTCGTCGTCCTCGTCGTCGTCGTCGTCCTCGTCGTCGTCGTCGTCCTCGTCGTCGTCGTCGTCCTCGTCGTCGTCGTCGTCCTCGTCGTCGTCGTCGTCCTCGTCGTCGTCGTCGTCCTCGTCGTCGTCGTCGTCCTCGTCGTCGTCGTCGTCCTCGTCGTCGTCGTCGTCCTCGTCGTCGTCGTCGTCCTCGTCGTCGTCGTCGTCCTCGTCGTCGTCGTCGTCCTCGTCGTCGTCGTCGTCCTCGTCGTCGTCGTCGTCCTCGTCGTCGTCGTCGTCCTCGTCGTCGTCGTCGTCCTCGTCGTCGTCGTCGTCCTCGTCGTCGTCGTCGTCCTCGTCGTCGTCGTCGTCCTCGTCGTCGTCGTCGTCCTCGTCGTCGTCGTCGTCCTCGTCGTCGTCGTCGTCCTCGTCGTCGTCGTCGTCCTCGTCGTCGTCGTCGTCCTCGTCGTCGTCGTCGTCCTCGTCGTCGTCGTCGTCCTCGTCGTCGTCGTCGTCCTCGTCGTCGTCGTCGTCCTCGTCGTCGTCGTCGTCCTCGTCGTCGTCGTCGTCCTCGTCGTCGTCGTCGTCCTCGTCGTCGTCGTCGTCCTCGTCGTCGTCGTCGTCCTCGTCGTCGTCGTCGTCCTCGTCGTCGTCGTCGTCCTCGTCGTCGTCGTCGTCCTCGTCGTCGTCGTCGTCCTCGTCGTCGTCGTCGTCCTCGTCGTCGTCGTCGTCCTCGTCGTCGTCGTCGTCCTCGTCGTCGTCGTCGTCCTCGTCGTCGTCGTCGTCCTCGTCGTCGTCGTCGTCCTCGTCGTCGTCGTCGTCCTCGTCGTCGTCGTCGTCCTCGTCGTCGTCGTCGTCCTCGTCGTCGTCGTCGTCCTCGTCGTCGTCGTCGTCCTCGTCGTCGTCGTCGTCCTCGTCGTCGTCGTCGTCCTCGTCGTCGTCGTCGTCCTCGTCGTCGTCGTCGTCCTCGTCGTCGTCGTCGTCCTCGTCGTCGTCGTCGTCCTCGTCGTCGTCGTCGTCCTCGTCGTCGTCGTCGTCCTCGTCGTCGTCGTCGTCCTCGTCGTCGTCGTCGTCCTCGTCGTCGTCGTCGTCCTCGTCGTCGTCGTCGTCCTCGTCGTCGTCGTCGTCCTCGTCGTCGTCGTCGTCCTCGTCGTCGTCGTCGTCCTCGTCGTCGTCGTCGTCCTCGTCGTCGTCGTCGTCCTCGTCGTCGTCGTCGTCCTCGTCGTCGTCGTCGTCCTCGTCGTCGTCGTCGTCCTCGTCGTCGTCGTCGTCCTCGTCGTCGTCGTCGTCCTCGTCGTCGTCGTCGTCCTCGTCGTCGTCGTCGTCCTCGTCGTCGTCGTCGTCCTCGTCGTCGTCGTCGTCCTCGTCGTCGTCGTCGTCCTCGTCGTCGTCGTCGTCCTCGTCGTCGTCGTCGTCCT
>CALYFQ020000022.1:27500-31154 GCA_944738655.2 Andrena hattorfiana
CTCGTCGTCCTCGTCCTCGTCGTCCTCGTCCTCGTCGTCCTCGTCCTCGTCGTCCTCGTCCTCGTCGTCCTCGTCCTCGTCGTCCTCGTCCTCGTCGTCCTCGTCCTCGTCGTCCTCGTCCTCGTCGTCCTCGTCCTCGTCGTCCTCGTCCTCGTCGTCCTCGTCCTCGTCGTCCTCGTCCTCGTCGTCCTCGTCCTCGTCGTCCTCGTCCTCGTCGTCCTCGTCCTCGTCGTCCTCGTCCTCGTCGTCCTCGTCCTCGTCGTCCTCGTCCTCGTCGTCCTCGTCCTCGTCGTCCTCGTCCTCGTCGTCCTCGTCCTCGTCGTCCTCGTCCTCGTCGTCCTCGTCCTCGTCGTCCTCGTCCTCGTCGTCCTCGTCCTCGTCGTCCTCGTCCTCGTCGTCCTCGTCCTCGTCGTCCTCGTCCTCGTCGTCCTCGTCCTCGTCGTCCTCGTCCTCGTCGTCCTCGTCCTCGTCGTCCTCGTCCTCGTCGTCCTCGTCGTCCTCGTCGTCCTCGTCGTCCTCGTCGTCCTCGTCGTCCTCGTCGTCCTCGTCGTCCTCGTCGTCCTCGTCGTCCTCGTCGTCCTCGTCGTCCTCGTCGTCCTCGTCGTCCTCGTCGTCCTCGTCGTCCTCGTCGTCCTCGTCGTCCTCGTCGTCCTCGTCGTCCTCGTCCTCGTCGTCCTCGTCCTCGTCGTCCTCGTCCTCGTCGTCCTCGTCCTCGTCGTCCTCGTCCTCGTCGTCCTCGTCCTCGTCGTCCTCGTCCTCGTCGTCCTCGTCCTCGTCGTCCTCGTCCTCGTCGTCCTCGTCCTCGTCGTCCTCGTCCTCGTCGTCCTCGTCCTCGTCGTCCTCGTCCTCGTCGTCCTCGTCCTCGTCGTCCTCGTCCTCGTCGTCCTCGTCCTCGTCGTCCTCGTCCTCGTCGTCCTCGTCCTCGTCGTCCTCGTCCTCGTCGTCCTCGTCCTCGTCGTCCTCGTCCTCGTCGTCCTCGTCCTCGTCGTCCTCGTCCTCGTCGTCCTCGTCCTCGTCGTCCTCGTCCTCGTCGTCCTCGTCCTCGTCGTCCTCGTCCTCGTCGTCCTCGTCCTCGTCGTCCTCGTCCTCGTCGTCCTCGTCCTCGTCGTCCTCGTCCTCGTCGTCCTCGTCCTCGTCGTCCTCGTCCTCGTCGTCCTCGTCCTCGTCGTCCTCGTCCTCGTCGTCCTCGTCCTCGTCGTCCTCGTCCTCGTCGTCCTCGTCCTCGTCGTCCTCGTCCTCGTCGTCCTCGTCCTCGTCGTCCTCGTCCTCGTCGTCCTCGTCCTCGTCGTCCTCGTCGTCGTCGTCCTCGTCGTCGTCCTCGTCGTCGTCCTCGTCGTCGTCCTCGTCGTCGTCCTCGTCGTCGTCCTCGTCGTCGTCCTCGTCGTCGTCCTCGTCGTCGTCCTCGTCGTCGTCCTCGTCGTCGTCCTCGTCGTCGTCCTCGTCGTCGTCCTCGTCGTCGTCCTCGTCGTCGTCCTCGTCGTCGTCCTCGTCGTCGTCCTCGTCGTCGTCCTCGTCGTCGTCCTCGTCGTCGTCCTCGTCGTCGTCCTCGTCGTCGTCCTCGTCGTCGTCCTCGTCGTCGTCCTCGTCGTCGTCCTCGTCGTCGTCCTCGTCGTCGTCCTCGTCGTCGTCCTCGTCGTCGTCCTCGTCGTCGTCCTCGTCGTCGTCCTCGTCGTCGTCCTCGTCGTCGTCCTCGTCGTCGTCCTCGTCGTCGTCCTCGTCGTCGTCCTCGTCGTCGTCCTCGTCGTCGTCCTCGTCGTCGTCCTCGTCGTCGTCCTCGTCGTCGTCCTCGTCGTCGTCCTCGTCGTCGTCCTCGTCGTCGTCCTCGTCGTCGTCCTCGTCGTCGTCCTCGTCGTCGTCCTCGTCGTCGTCCTCGTCGTCGTCCTCGTCGTCGTCCTCGTCGTCGTCCTCGTCGTCGTCCTCGTCGTCGTCCTCGTCGTCGTCCTCGTCGTCGTCCTCGTCGTCGTCCTCGTCGTCGTCCTCGTCGTCGTCCTCGTCGTCGTCCTCGTCGTCGTCCTCGTCGTCGTCCTCGTCGTCGTCCTCGTCGTCGTCCTCGTCGTCGTCCTCGTCGTCGTCCTCGTCGTCGTCCTCGTCGTCGTCCTCGTCGTCGTCCTCGTCGTCGTCCTCGTCGTCGTCCTCGTCGTCGTCCTCGTCGTCGTCCTCGTCGTCGTCCTCGTCGTCGTCCTCGTCGTCGTCCTCGTCGTCGTCCTCGTCGTCGTCCTCGTCGTCGTCCTCGTCGTCGTCCTCGTCGTCGTCCTCGTCGTCGTCCTCGTCGTCGTCCTCGTCGTCGTCCTCGTCGTCGTCCTCGTCGTCGTCCTCGTCGTCGTCCTCGTCGTCGTCCTCGTCGTCGTCCTCGTCGTCGTCCTCGTCGTCGTCCTCGTCGTCGTCCTCGTCGTCGTCCTCGTCGTCGTCCTCGTCGTCGTCCTCGTCGTCGTCCTCGTCGTCGTCCTCGTCGTCGTCCTCGTCGTCGTCCTCGTCGTCGTCCTCGTCGTCGTCCTCGTCGTCGTCCTCGTCGTCGTCCTCGTCGTCGTCCTCGTCGTCGTCCTCGTCGTCGTCCTCGTCGTCGTCCTCGTCGTCGTCCTCGTCGTCGTCCTCGTCGTCGTCCTCGTCGTCGTCCTCGTCGTCGTCCTCGTCGTCGTCCTCGTCGTCGTCCTCGTCGTCGTCCTCGTCGTCGTCCTCGTCGTCGTCGTCGTCCTCGTCGTCGTCCTCGTCGTCGTCCTCGTCGTCGTCCTCGTCGTCGTCCTCGTCGTCGTCCTCGTCGTCGTCCTCGTCGTCGTCCTCGTCGTCGTCCTCGTCGTCGTCCTCGTCGTCGTCCTCGTCGTCGTCCTCGTCGTCGTCCTCGTCGTCGTCCTCGTCGTCGTCCTCGTCGTCGTCCTCGTCGTCGTCCTCGTCGTCGTCCTCGTCGTCGTCCTCGTCGTCGTCCTCGTCGTCGTCCTCGTCGTCGTCCTCGTCGTCGTCCTCGTCGTCGTCCTCGTCGTCGTCCTCGTCGTCGTCCTCGTCGTCGTCCTCGTCGTCGTCCTCGTCGTCGTCCTCGTCGTCGTCCTCGTCGTCGTCCTCGTCGTCGTCCTCGTCGTCGTCCTCGTCGTCGTCCTCGTCGTCGTCCTCGTCGTCGTCCTCGTCGTCGTCCTCGTCGTCGTCCTCGTCGTCGTCCTCGTCGTCGTCCTCGTCGTCGTCCTCGTCGTCGTCCTCGTCGTCGTCCTCGTCGTCGTCCTCGTCGTCGTCCTCGTCGTCGTCCTCGTCGTCGTCCTCGTCGTCGTCCTCGTCGTCGTCCTCGTCGTCGTCCTCGTCGTCGTCCTCGTCGTCGTCCTCGTCGTCGTCCTCGTCGTCGTCCTCGTCGTCGTCCTCGTCGTCGTCCTCGTCGTCGTCCTCGTCGTCGTCCTCGTCGTCGTCCTCGTCGTCGTCGTCGTCGTCCTCGTCGTCGTCGTCGTCGTCCTCGTCGTCGTCGTCGTCGTCCTCGTCGTCGTCGTCGTCGTCCTCGTCGTCGTCGTCGTCGTCCTCGTCGTCGTCGTCGTCGTCCTCGTCGTCGTCGTCGTCGTCCTCGTCGTCGTCGTCGTCGTCTCGTCGTCGTCGTCGTCGTCCTCGTCGTCGTCGTCGTCGTCCTCGTCGTCGTCGTCGTCGTCCTCGTCGTCGTCGTCGTCGTCGTCCTCGTCGTCGTCG
>CALYFQ020000023.1:0-5000 GCA_944738655.2 Andrena hattorfiana
AGCGATACGCCGCTGGGACTTTGAATATTTCGGCGGCGAAGCGATACGCCGCTGGGACTTTGAATATTTCGGCGGCGAAGCGATACGCCGCTGGGCTTAGAATATTTCGGCGGCGAAGCAATACGCCGCTGGGCTTAGAATATTTCGGCGGCGAAGCAATACGCCGCTGGGACTGGGAATATTTCGGCGGCGAAGCAATACGCCGCTGGGACTTTGAATATTTCGGCGGCGAAGCAATACGCCGCTGGGACTGGGAATATTTCGGCGGCGAAGCAATACGCCGCTGGGACTTTGAATATTTCGGCGGCGAAGCGATACGCCGCTGGGCTTAGAATATTTCGGCGGCGAAGCGATACGCCGCTGGGACTGGGAATATTTCGGCGGCGAAGCAATACGCCGCTGGGCTTAGAATATTTCGGCGGCGAAGCGATACGCCGCTGGGACTGGGAATATTTCGGCGGCGAAGCAATACGCCGCTGGGACTGGGAATATTTCGGCGGCGAAGCGATACGCCGCTGGGACTTTGAATATTTCGGCGGCGAAGCGATACGCCGCTGGGACTTTGAATATTTCGGCGGCGAAGCGATACGCCGCTGGGCTTAGAATATTTCGGCGGCGAAGCAATACGCCGCTGGGACTGGGAATATTTCGGCGGCGAAGCGATACGCCGCTGGGACTGGGAATATTTCGGCGGCGAAGCAATACGCCGCTGGGCTTAGAATATTTCGGCGGCGAAGCAATACGCCGCTGGGACTGGGAATATTTCGGCGGCGAAGCAATACGCCGCTGGGACTTTGAATATTTCGGCGGCGAAGCAATACGCCGCTGGGCTTAGAATATTTCGGCGGCGAAGCGATACGCCGCTGGGACTGGGAATATTTCGGCGGCGAAGCAATACGCCGCTGGGACTGGGAATATTTCGGCGGCGAAGCGATACGCCGCTGGGACTGGGAATATTTCGGCGGCGAAGCGATACGCCGCTGGGACTTTGAATATTTCGGCGGCGAAGCGATACGCCGCTGGGCTTAGAATATTTCGGCGGCGAAGCGATACGCCGCTGGGACTGGGAATATTTCGGCGGCGAAGCGATACGCCGCTGGGACTGGGAATATTTCGGCGGCGAAGCGATACGCCGCTGGGACTGGGAATATTTCGGCGGCGAAGCAATACGCCGCTGGGACTTTGAATATTTCGGCGGCGAAGCGATACGCCGCTGGGCTTAGAATATTTCGGCGGCGAAGCGATACGCCGCTGGGACTGGGAATATTTCGGCGGCGAAGCAATACGCCGCTGGGCTTAGAATATTTCGGCGGCGAAGCGATACGCCGCTGGGACTGGGAATATTTCGGCGGCGAAGCAATACGCCGCTGGGACTGGGAATATTTCGGCGGCGAAGCGATACGCCGCTGGGACTTTGAATATTTCGGCGGCGAAGCGATACGCCGCTGGGACTTTGAATATTTCGGCGGCGAAGCGATACGCCGCTGGGCTTAGAATATTTCGGCGGCGAAGCAATACGCCGCTGGGACTTTGAATATTTCGGCGGCGAAGCAATACGCCGCTGGGACTGGGAATATTTCGGCGGCGAAGCAATACGCCGCTGGGACTTTGAATATTTCGGCGGCGAAGCAATACGCCGCTGGGACTGGGAATATTTCGGCGGCGAAGCAATACGCCGCTGGGACTTTGAATATTTCGGCGGCGAAGCGATACGCCGCTGGGACTGGGAATATTTCGGCGGCGAAGCAATACGCCGCTGGGACTTTGAATATTTCGGCGGCGAAGCAATACGCCGCTGGGACTGGGAATATTTCGGCGGCGAAGCAATACGCCGCTGGGACTTTGAATATTTCGGCGGCGAAGCGATACGCCGCTGGGACTGGGAATATTTCGGCGGCGAAGCAATACGCCGCTGGGACAGGGAATATTTCGGCGGCGAAGCAATACGCCGCTGGGCTTAGAATATTTCGGCGGCGAAGCAATACGCCGCTGGGACTTTGAATATTTCGGCGGCGAAGCAATACGCCGCTGGGCTTAGAATATTTCGGCGGCGAAGCAATACGCCGCTGGGACTGGGAATATTTCGGCGGCGAAGCGATACGCCGCTGGGACTGGGAATATTTCGGCGGCGAAGCAATACGCCGCTGGGCTTAGAATATTTCGGCGGCGAAGCAATACGCCGCTGGGACTGGGAATATTTCGGCGGCGAAGCAATACGCCGCTGGGACTTTGAATATTTCGGCGGCGAAGCAATACGCCGCTGGGCTTAGAATATTTCGGCGGCGAAGCGATACGCCGCTGGGACTGGGAATATTTCGGCGGCGAAGCAATACGCCGCTGGGACTGGGAATATTTCGGCGGCGAAGCGATACGCCGCTGGGACTGGGAATATTTCGGCGGCGAAGCGATACGCCGCTGGGACTTTGAATATTTCGGCGGCGAAGCGATACGCCGCTGGGCTTAGAATATTTCGGCGGCGAAGCGATACGCCGCTGGGACTGGGAATATTTCGGCGGCGAAGCAATACGCCGCTGGGACTGGGAATAAATGTCAGTTCATAGGTGCTGCCCTGTAATACTTCCAAGTCCCGACAAATTTAAGAGTCCTTCGTACCGTAGTCCGAACACAAGTTCGTCCAATCGACCAAACAACCACCTATCCCTGTTCGTCGTTCCATTGCCTACGTTTTACTCTAATGGTTCGACCGCGGTCGTCGTGCTGGTCTTCGAGAAAATCGCGAAAAACTCCAATCGCTCCGAAATATTTCAAAGTCCCGACAAATTTAAGAGTCCTTCCGCACCGTAGTCCGAGAACAAGTTCGTCCAACCGACCAAACAACCACCGATCCCTGTTCGTCGTTTCATTGCCTACGATTTACTCCAATGGTTCGACCGCGGTCGTCGTGCTGGTCTTCGAGAAAATCGCGAAAAACTCCAATCGCTCCGAAATATATCAGTCCCGATTAATTTAAGTCCTTCCGCACCGTAGTCCGAAAACAAGTTCGTCCAACCGACCAAACAACCACCGATCCCTGTTCGTCGTTTCATTGCCTACGATTTACTCCAATGGTTCGACCGCGGTCGTCGTGCTGGTCTTCGAGAAAATCGCGAAAAACTCCAATCGCTCCGAAATATTTCAAAGTCCCGACAAATTTAAGAGTCCTTCCGCACCGTAATTCGAACACAAGTTCGTCCAATCGACCAAACAACCACCGATCCCTGTTCGTCGTTTCATTGCCTACGATTTACTCCAATGGTTCGACCGCGGTCGTCGTGCTGGTCTTCGAGAAAATCGCGAAAAACTCCAATCGCTCCGAAATATATCAGTCCCGATTAATTTAAGTCCTTCCGCACCGTAGTCCGAAAACAAGTTCGTCCAACCGACCAAACAACCACCGATCCCTGTTCGTCGTTTCATTGCCTACGATTTACTCCAATGGTTCGACCGCGGTCGTCGTGCTGGTTTACGAGAAAATCGCGAAAAACTCCAGTCGCTCCGAAATATATCAGTCCCGACTAATTTAAGAGTCCTTCGTACCGTAGTCCGAACACAAGTTCGTCCAATCGACCAAACAACCACCGATCTCTGTTCGTCGTTTCATTGCCTACGATTTACTCCAATGGTTCGACCGCGGTCGTCGTGCTGGTTTACGAGAAAATCGCGAAAAACTCCAGTCGCTCCGAAATATATCAGTCCCGACTAATTTAAGAGTCCTTCGTACCGTAGTCCGAACACAAGTTCGTCCAATCGACCAAACAACCACCGATCTCTGTTCGTCGTTTCATTGCCTACGATTTACTCCAATGGTTCGACCGCGGTCGTCGTGCGGGTCTTCGAGAAAATCGCGAAAAACTCCAATCGCTCCGAAATATTTCAAAGTCCCGACAAATTTAAGAGTCCTTCCGCACCGTAATTCGAACACAAGTTCGTCCAATCGACCAAACAACCACCGATCCCTGTTCGTCGTTTCATTGCCTACGATTTACTCCAATGGTTCGACCGCGGTCGTCGTGCTGGTCTTCGAGAAAATCGCGAAAAACTCCAATCGCTCCGAAATATATCAGTCCCGACATATTTAAGAGTCCTTCGTACCGTAGTCCGAACACAAGTTCGTCCAATCGACCAAACAACCACCGATCCCTGTTCGTCGTTTCATTGCCTACGATTTACTCCAATGGTTCGACCGCGGTCGTCGTGCTGGTCTTCGAGAAAATCGCGAAAAACTCCAATCGCTCCGAAATATTTCAAAGTCCCGACAAATTTAAGAGTCCTTCCGCACCGTAATTCGAACACAAGTTCGTCCAATCGACCAAACAACCACCGATCCCTGTTCGTCGTTTCATTGCCTACGATTTACTCCAATGGTTCGACCGCGGTCGTCGTGCTGGTTTTCGAGAAAATCGCGAAAAACTCCAATCGCTCCGAAATATATCAGTCCTGACTAATTTATGAGTCCTTCGTACCGTAGTCCGAACACAAGTTCGTCCAATCGACCAAACAACCACCGATCCCTGTTCGTCGTTTCATTGCCTACGATTTACTCCAATGGTTCGACCGCGGTCGTCGTGCTGGTCTTCGAGAAAATCGCGAAAAACTCCAATCGCTCCGAAATATTTCAAAGTCCCGACAAATTTAAGAGTCCTTCCGCACCGTAATTCGAACACAAGTTCGTCCAATCGACCAAACAACCACCGATCCCTGTTCGTCGTTTCATTGCCTACGATTTACTCCAATGGTTCGACCGCGGTCGTCGTGCTGGTCTTCGAGAAAATCGCGAAAAACTCCAATCGCTCCGAAATATTTCAAAGTCCCGACAAATTTAAGAGTCCTTCCGCACCGTAATTCGAACACAAGTTCGTCCAATCGACCAAACAACCACCGATCCCTGTTCGTCGTTTCATTGCCTACGATTTACTCCAATGGTTCGACCGCGGTCGTCGTGCTGGTCTTCGAGAAAATCGCGAAAAACTCCAATCGCTCCGAAATATTTCTAAGTCCCG
>CALYFQ020000023.1:17500-23426 GCA_944738655.2 Andrena hattorfiana
CGCTGGGCTTAGAATATTTCGGCGGCGAAGCAATACGCCGCTGGGACTGGGAATATTTCGGCGGCGAAGCAATACGCCGCTGGGACTTTGAATATTTCGGCGGCGAAGCAATACGCCGCTGGGACTGGGAATATTTCGGCGGCGAAGCAATACGCCGCTGGGACTTTGAATATTTCGGCGGCGAAGCGATACGCCGCTGGGCTTAGAATATTTCGGCGGCGAAGCGATACGCCGCTGGGACTGGGAATATTTCGGCGGCGAAGCAATACGCCGCTGGGCTTAGAATATTTCGGCGGCGAAGCGATACGCCGCTGGGACTGGGAATATTTCGGCGGCGAAGCAATACGCCGCTGGGACTGGGAATATTTCGGCGGCGAAGCGATACGCCGCTGGGACTTTGAATATTTCGGCGGCGAAGCGATACGCCGCTGGGACTTTGAATATTTCGGCGGCGAAGCGATACGCCGCTGGGCTTAGAATATTTCGGCGGCGAAGCAATACGCCGCTGGGACTGGGAATATTTCGGCGGCGAAGCGATACGCCGCTGGGACTGGGAATATTTCGGCGGCGAAGCAATACGCCGCTGGGCTTAGAATATTTCGGCGGCGAAGCAATACGCCGCTGGGACTGGGAATATTTCGGCGGCGAAGCAATACGCCGCTGGGACTTTGAATATTTCGGCGGCGAAGCAATACGCCGCTGGGCTTAGAATATTTCGGCGGCGAAGCGATACGCCGCTGGGACTGGGAATATTTCGGCGGCGAAGCAATACGCCGCTGGGACTGGGAATATTTCGGCGGCGAAGCGATACGCCGCTGGGACTGGGAATATTTCGGCGGCGAAGCGATACGCCGCTGGGACTTTGAATATTTCGGCGGCGAAGCGATACGCCGCTGGGCTTAGAATATTTCGGCGGCGAAGCGATACGCCGCTGGGACTGGGAATATTTCGGCGGCGAAGCGATACGCCGCTGGGACTGGGAATATTTCGGCGGCGAAGCGATACGCCGCTGGGACTGGGAATATTTCGGCGGCGAAGCAATACGCCGCTGGGACTTTGAATATTTCGGCGGCGAAGCGATACGCCGCTGGGCTTAGAATATTTCGGCGGCGAAGCGATACGCCGCTGGGACTGGGAATATTTCGGCGGCGAAGCAATACGCCGCTGGGCTTAGAATATTTCGGCGGCGAAGCGATACGCCGCTGGGACTGGGAATATTTCGGCGGCGAAGCAATACGCCGCTGGGACTGGGAATATTTCGGCGGCGAAGCGATACGCCGCTGGGACTTTGAATATTTCGGCGGCGAAGCGATACGCCGCTGGGACTTTGAATATTTCGGCGGCGAAGCGATACGCCGCTGGGCTTAGAATATTTCGGCGGCGAAGCAATACGCCGCTGGGACTTTGAATATTTCGGCGGCGAAGCAATACGCCGCTGGGACTGGGAATATTTCGGCGGCGAAGCAATACGCCGCTGGGACTTTGAATATTTCGGCGGCGAAGCAATACGCCGCTGGGACTGGGAATATTTCGGCGGCGAAGCAATACGCCGCTGGGACTTTGAATATTTCGGCGGCGAAGCGATACGCCGCTGGGACTGGGAATATTTCGGCGGCGAAGCAATACGCCGCTGGGACTTTGAATATTTCGGCGGCGAAGCAATACGCCGCTGGGACTGGGAATATTTCGGCGGCGAAGCAATACGCCGCTGGGACTTTGAATATTTCGGCGGCGAAGCGATACGCCGCTGGGACTGGGAATATTTCGGCGGCGAAGCAATACGCCGCTGGGACAGGGAATATTTCGGCGGCGAAGCAATACGCCGCTGGGCTTAGAATATTTCGGCGGCGAAGCAATACGCCGCTGGGACTTTGAATATTTCGGCGGCGAAGCAATACGCCGCTGGGCTTAGAATATTTCGGCGGCGAAGCAATACGCCGCTGGGACTGGGAATATTTCGGCGGCGAAGCGATACGCCGCTGGGACTGGGAATATTTCGGCGGCGAAGCAATACGCCGCTGGGCTTAGAATATTTCGGCGGCGAAGCAATACGCCGCTGGGACTGGGAATATTTCGGCGGCGAAGCAATACGCCGCTGGGACTTTGAATATTTCGGCGGCGAAGCAATACGCCGCTGGGCTTAGAATATTTCGGCGGCGAAGCAATACGCCGCTGGGACTTTGAATATTTCGGCGGCGAAGCAATACGCCGCTGGGCTTAGAATATTTCGGCGGCGAAGCAATACGCCGCTGGGACTTTGAATATTTCGGCGGCGAAGCAATACGCCGCTGGGCTTAGAATATTTCGGCGGCGAAGCAATACGCCGCTGGGACTGGGAATATTTCGGCGGCGAAGCGATACGCCGCTGGGACTGGGAATATTTCGGCGGCGAAGCAATACGCCGCTGGGACTGGGAATATTTCGGCGGCGAAGCAATACGCCGCTGGGACTTTGAATATTTCGGCGGCGAAGCGATACGCCGCTGGGCTTAGAATATTTCGGCGGCGAAGCAATACGCCGCTGGGACTTTGAATATTTCGGCGGCGAAGCAATACGCCGCTGGGACTGGGAATATTTCGGCGGCGAAGCAATACGCCGCTGGGACTTTGAATATTTCGGCGGCGAAGCAATACGCCGCTGGGACTGGGAATATTTCGGCGGCGAAGCAATACGCCGCTGGGACTTTGAATATTTCGGCGGCGAAGCGATACGCCGCTGGGACTGGGAATATTTCGGCGGCGAAGCAATACGCCGCTGGGACTTTGAATATTTCGGCGGCGAAGCAATACGCCGCTGGGACTGGGAATATTTCGGCGGCGAAGCAATACGCCGCTGGGACTTTGAATATTTCGGCGGCGAAGCGATACGCCGCTGGGACTGGGAATATTTCGGCGGCGAAGCAATACGCCGCTGGGACAGGGAATATTTCGGCGGCGAAGCAATACGCCGCTGGGCTTAGAATATTTCGGCGGCGAAGCAATACGCCGCTGGGACTTTGAATATTTCGGCGGCGAAGCAATACGCCGCTGGGCTTAGAATATTTCGGCGGCGAAGCAATACGCCGCTGGGACTGGGAATATTTCGGCGGCGAAGCGATACGCCGCTGGGACTGGGAATATTTCGGCGGCGAAGCAATACGCCGCTGGGCTTAGAATATTTCGGCGGCGAAGCAATACGCCGCTGGGACTGGGAATATTTCGGCGGCGAAGCAATACGCCGCTGGGACTTTGAATATTTCGGCGGCGAAGCAATACGCCGCTGGGCTTAGAATATTTCGGCGGCGAAGCGATACGCCGCTGGGACTGGGAATATTTCGGCGGCGAAGCAATACGCCGCTGGGACTGGGAATATTTCGGCGGCGAAGCGATACGCCGCTGGGACTGGGAATATTTCGGCGGCGAAGCGATACGCCGCTGGGACTTTGAATATTTCGGCGGCGAAGCGATACGCCGCTGGGCTTAGAATATTTCGGCGGCGAAGCGATACGCCGCTGGGACTGGGAATATTTCGGCGGCGAAGCAATACGCCGCTGGGACTGGGAATAAATGTCAGTTCATAGGTGCTGCCCTGTAATACTTCCAAGTCCCGACAAATTTAAGAGTCCTTCGTACCGTAGTCCGAACACAAGTTCGTCCAATCGACCAAACAACCACCTATCCCTGTTCGTCGTTCCATTGCCTACGTTTTACTCTAATGGTTCGACCGCGGTCGTCGTGCTGGTCTTCGAGAAAATCGCGAAAAACTCCAATCGCTCCGAAATATTTCAAAGTCCCGACAAATTTAAGAGTCCTTCCGCACCGTAGTCCGAGAACAAGTTCGTCCAACCGACCAAACAACCACCGATCCCTGTTCGTCGTTTCATTGCCTACGATTTACTCCAATGGTTCGACCGCGGTCGTCGTGCTGGTCTTCGAGAAAATCGCGAAAAACTCCAATCGCTCCGAAATATATCAGTCCCGATTAATTTAAGTCCTTCCGCACCGTAGTCCGAAAACAAGTTCGTCCAACCGACCAAACAACCACCGATCCCTGTTCGTCGTTTCATTGCCTACGATTTACTCCAATGGTTCGACCGCGGTCGTCGTGCTGGTCTTCGAGAAAATCGCGAAAAACTCCAATCGCTCCGAAATATTTCAAAGTCCCGACAAATTTAAGAGTCCTTCCGCACCGTAATTCGAACACAAGTTCGTCCAATCGACCAAACAACCACCGATCCCTGTTCGTCGTTTCATTGCCTACGATTTACTCCAATGGTTCGACCGCGGTCGTCGTGCTGGTCTTCGAGAAAATCGCGAAAAACTCCAATCGCTCCGAAATATATCAGTCCCGATTAATTTAAGTCCTTCCGCACCGTAGTCCGAAAACAAGTTCGTCCAACCGACCAAACAACCACCGATCCCTGTTCGTCGTTTCATTGCCTACGATTTACTCCAATGGTTCGACCGCGGTCGTCGTGCTGGTTTACGAGAAAATCGCGAAAAACTCCAGTCGCTCCGAAATATATCAGTCCCGACTAATTTAAGAGTCCTTCGTACCGTAGTCCGAACACAAGTTCGTCCAATCGACCAAACAACCACCGATCTCTGTTCGTCGTTTCATTGCCTACGATTTACTCCAATGGTTCGACCGCGGTCGTCGTGCTGGTTTACGAGAAAATCGCGAAAAACTCCAGTCGCTCCGAAATATATCAGTCCCGACTAATTTAAGAGTCCTTCGTACCGTAGTCCGAACACAAGTTCGTCCAATCGACCAAACAACCACCGATCTCTGTTCGTCGTTTCATTGCCTACGATTTACTCCAATGGTTCGACCGCGGTCGTCGTGCGGGTCTTCGAGAAAATCGCGAAAAACTCCAATCGCTCCGAAATATTTCAAAGTCCCGACAAATTTAAGAGTCCTTCCGCACCGTAATTCGAACACAAGTTCGTCCAATCGACCAAACAACCACCGATCCCTGTTCGTCGTTTCATTGCCTACGATTTACTCCAATGGTTCGACCGCGGTCGTCGTGCTGGTCTTCGAGAAAATCGCGAAAAACTCCAATCGCTCCGAAATATATCAGTCCCGACATATTTAAGAGTCCTTCGTACCGTAGTCCGAACACAAGTTCGTCCAATCGACCAAACAACCACCGATCCCTGTTCGTCGTTTCATTGCCTACGATTTACTCCAATGGTTCGACCGCGGTCGTCGTGCTGGTCTTCGAGAAAATCGCGAAAAACTCCAATCGCTCCGAAATATTTCAAAGTCCCGACAAATTTAAGAGTCCTTCCGCACCGTAATTCGAACACAAGTTCGTCCAATCGACCAAACAACCACCGATCCCTGTTCGTCGTTTCATTGCCTACGATTTACTCCAATGGTTCGACCGCGGTCGTCGTGCTGGTTTTCGAGAAAATCGCGAAAAACTCCAATCGCTCCGAAATATATCAGTCCTGACTAATTTATGAGTCCTTCGTACCGTAGTCCGAACACAAGTTCGTCCAATCGACCAAACAACCACCGATCCCTGTTCGTCGTTTCATTGCCTACGATTTACTCCAATGGTTCGACCGCGGTCGTCGTGCTGGTCTTCGAGAAAATCGCGAAAAACTCCAATCGCTCCGAAATATTTCAAAGTCCCGACAAATTTAAGAGTCCTTCCGCACCGTAATTCGAACACAAGTTCGTCCAATCGACCAAACAACCACCGATCCCTGTTCGTCGTTTCATTGCCTACGATTTACTCCAATGGTTCGACCGCGGTCGTCGTGCTGGTCTTCGAGAAAATCGCGAAAAACTCCAATCGCTCCGAAATATTTCTAAGTCCCGAGAAATTATTTGCGAATGTCGTTTGGGACCGAGTATTTATCGTAGTAATGTTCGCGGTGATTCTTTGTAATTATTCTTTTAGTCGGTTTACTCTTGTCTCTGACGCTCTCTGCGG
>CALYFQ020000024.1:0-2500 GCA_944738655.2 Andrena hattorfiana
ATAACGAACGAGACTCTAGCCTGCTAAATAGACGTAACTTATGGTATCACGAAGGTCCCCGACTTCGGTCGGTGGATTTTTACTACCAACGTACAAACAAATCTTCTTAGAGGGACAGGCGGCTTCTAGCCGCACGAGATTGAGCAATAACAGGTCTGTGATGCCCTTAGATGTTCTGGGCCGCACGCGCGCTACACTGAAGGAATCAGCGTGTTTTCCCTGGCCGAAAGGCCCGGGTAACCCGCTGAACCTCCTTCGTGCTAGGGATTGGGGCTTGCAATTATTCCCCATGAACGAGGAATTCCCAGTAAGCGCGAGTCATAAGCTCGCGTTGATTACGTCCCTGCCCTTTGTACACACCGCCCGTCGCTACTACCGATTGAATGATTTAGTGAGGTCTTCGGACTGGTGCGCGGCAATGTCTCGGCATTGCCGATGTTGCCGGGAAGATGACCAAACTTGATCATTTAGAGGAAGTAAAAGTCGTAACAAGGTTTCCGTAGGTGAACCTGCGGAAGGATCATTAACAAGGCTCAAAGAGCAGAAAGCAAAAAGCTTCGAAACCGTAACTATGCAAAAACACAATATAAATGCGAATGCATTTATATAAACAGATACCAAAAACTGAATGCGAATGCATTTCAAACAGATACCAAAAACTGAATGCGAATGCATTTCAAACAGATACCAAAGACTGAGTGCGAATGCATTTAGCACCGCCGTGGCACGGCTTACGTGCGGAGGTCGCTACAGACGGAGAACCTGGTTTCTCATCGCGACGCTCCCGTTCGCTGTTATCGGTGAAGCGCAAGAAACAAGCGCGCCAGACCGCCAGACGCTGGCCCTGCCTCTTTGAGAACGGGACGATAAATAAAACGAAAGCAATCACGAAGTGTGCTTGCGCGAGGTTTTTCGAAAGAGACCGTCGTTTACTGGATCGGGAAAAACTAGACCCGTCATTCCGATCGTCCTCTCCGGTACCCCGCCGCCTCGCCTCGTTGATTCACCTCGTTCACATCGTATCGAATGCGTGCCGTTATTATACGATACCACCGCCCGTGTCTGTGCGTGTTGTCTGCGCGAGCGTGTAGAGAGGCTCGTATCGAGAAAAGGAGTTACTCGCGACCCAAGACAGGGACGAAAACACACCATAAGCGCCCCGAGTGGCTTATGTAAAGCGCGCGCGAGAGAGAGAGAGCAGGAACGAGGCGCCGTCGAAGCCTCGGCTTCGCGACGTTTCTCTCTCTCTCTCTCTTGACGACGTTTTTTTCCACTCGCATCCCGCTTCCTCAGTTTTGGTCGTGCGCTCCGGAAAGTCCTGTGACGGACACTCTCCTCGGAGAGGATCCGGGTAACCTAGGGTGGCGGATCGCACCATCCATCGCGTCGACTTGCATCCCTAGTATATCGCTCGCGCTCGATCGCTCGCCCCGATGGCCAGAAAAGAGGGACCGGCTGTGAAGCTTCGATAGCGAAAGGTCTGATCGAAGCCGGCCGTGCGTCCGGTTTCGGGGGATACAGCGACGATAAAGAGAGCGTGTAAGTAGTAGAGGATGCTGCCGCGTGCGGTGGCCTCCGTCGCCCGAGTACACACGATTACGGGTCTCGTACCCAGCCGGTGTATCTCGAAGGTTTTTAAATGAATATGTACGCTCGGCCGTGGGACGTGTCCGCGGTGTTACCGCGGTACGCTCCGACGGTGTTCCGTCCTGGACACAAATCGTACACCGTGTCGTCAATGCTGGCGACGCCCGGACCTCCTTCGCGCGCTGGTTGGAGGCGCACGGGCCTCGGCTTGATCCGAACCGAGAACAAAGGATAATAACGAACATATTTAATAAAACGATTACCCTGAACGGTGGATCACTTGGCTCGTGGGTCGATGAAGAACGCAGCTAATTGCGCGTCAACGTGTGAACTGCAGGACACATGAACATCGACATTTCGAACGCACATTGCGGTCCACGGATACAATTCCTGGACCACGCCTGGCTGAGGGTCGTTATCACATACAGAAGACTGCTTGCGTCGGTTCTGCGTATCTCATATCCTCGCCGTCTCGCGTTTCCGACGATGTAACGCGTTTCGGAGTCGGGCGGATGATACATACACGTCAGATACGCGACGTACGAGCGAAAGTTGGGCCGTTCGTCGGCGTTTGCAACGGCTCGCGTGAGAATCGTGAAGCGTCTAATCTCTCCCGTGCGAGAACCAGGAAAGAGAGAAGCGAATGTGATGAATGATCGCGTGGGGACTCGCGTGCGTGCTTTCACGGCGTTGTGCGTCGTTGTTTTATAACGACCGCCCGTGTGCTGCACCGCTCCTTGGATGATCACACACAGCGGCCTCTCCGCTCGCACTGGTGCGTAGAATTTGCCTTCACGTCCCGCGCGAGATCTTTCACCGTGCTCCCGACGTCGCCTGAAATGAAAAATTTGTCCTGAGAAAGCGAGACCAAAGAGCGAGAGATAAGATAGAGAGAAAGAGCGGAGTGCGCGGC
>CALYFQ020000024.1:10000-12500 GCA_944738655.2 Andrena hattorfiana
ATTTACTCCAATGGTTCGACCGCGGTCGTCGTGCTGGTCTTCGAGAAAATCGCGAAAAACTCCAATCGCTCCGAAATATATCAGTCCCGATTAATTTAAGTCCTTCCGCACCGTAGTCCGAAAACAAGTTCGTCCAACCGACCAAACAACCACCGATCCCTGTTCGTCGTTTCATTGCCTACGATTTACTCCAATGGTTCGACCGCGGTCGTCGTGCTGGTTTACGAGAAAATCGCGAAAAACTCCAGTCGCTCCGAAATATATCAGTCCCGACTAATTTAAGAGTCCTTCGTACCGTAGTCCGAACACAAGTTCGTCCAATCGACCAAACAACCACCGATCTCTGTTCGTCGTTTCATTGCCTACGATTTACTCCAATGGTTCGACCGCGGTCGTCGTGCTGGTTTACGAGAAAATCGCGAAAAACTCCAGTCGCTCCGAAATATATCAGTCCCGACTAATTTAAGAGTCCTTCGTACCGTAGTCCGAACACAAGTTCGTCCAATCGACCAAACAACCACCGATCTCTGTTCGTCGTTTCATTGCCTACGATTTACTCCAATGGTTCGACCGCGGTCGTCGTGCGGGTCTTCGAGAAAATCGCGAAAAACTCCAATCGCTCCGAAATATTTCAAAGTCCCGACAAATTTAAGAGTCCTTCCGCACCGTAATTCGAACACAAGTTCGTCCAATCGACCAAACAACCACCGATCCCTGTTCGTCGTTTCATTGCCTACGATTTACTCCAATGGTTCGACCGCGGTCGTCGTGCTGGTCTTCGAGAAAATCGCGAAAAACTCCAATCGCTCCGAAATATATCAGTCCCGACATATTTAAGAGTCCTTCGTACCGTAGTCCGAACACAAGTTCGTCCAATCGACCAAACAACCACCGATCCCTGTTCGTCGTTTCATTGCCTACGATTTACTCCAATGGTTCGACCGCGGTCGTCGTGCTGGTCTTCGAGAAAATCGCGAAAAACTCCAATCGCTCCGAAATATTTCAAAGTCCCGACAAATTTAAGAGTCCTTCCGCACCGTAATTCGAACACAAGTTCGTCCAATCGACCAAACAACCACCGATCCCTGTTCGTCGTTTCATTGCCTACGATTTACTCCAATGGTTCGACCGCGGTCGTCGTGCTGGTTTTCGAGAAAATCGCGAAAAACTCCAATCGCTCCGAAATATATCAGTCCTGACTAATTTATGAGTCCTTCGTACCGTAGTCCGAACACAAGTTCGTCCAATCGACCAAACAACCACCGATCCCTGTTCGTCGTTTCATTGCCTACGATTTACTCCAATGGTTCGACCGCGGTCGTCGTGCTGGTCTTCGAGAAAATCGCGAAAAACTCCAATCGCTCCGAAATATTTCAAAGTCCCGACAAATTTAAGAGTCCTTCCGCACCGTAATTCGAACACAAGTTCGTCCAATCGACCAAACAACCACCGATCCCTGTTCGTCGTTTCATTGCCTACGATTTACTCCAATGGTTCGACCGCGGTCGTCGTGCTGGTCTTCGAGAAAATCGCGAAAAACTCCAATCGCTCCGAAATATTTCAAAGTCCCGACAAATTTAAGAGTCCTTCCGCACCGTAATTCGAACACAAGTTCGTCCAATCGACCAAACAACCACCGATCCCTGTTCGTCGTTTCATTGCCTACGATTTACTCCAATGGTTCGACCGCGGTCGTCGTGCTGGTCTTCGAGAAAATCGCGAAAAACTCCAATCGCTCCGAAATATTTCTAAGTCCCGAGAAATTATTTGCGAATGTCGTTTGGGACCGAGTATTTATCGTAGTAATGTTCGCGGTGATTCTTTGTAATTATTCTTTTAGTCGGTTTACTCTTGTCTCTGACGCTCTCTGCGGCTAAGTCCCAACGTGCCGGGCGGAGGGGCTGTTGCAGCGGCGGTTTACACCCATAAGCGCCCGTGCGTAAGGTGCGGCGGCGCCGGCGTTCCGGCCGGCCGTTCGGTATCTATAAGGGAGAGCGACGGTCCGAGCGTCTCGGTCGGAGCAGCGTTGGGCGCGTGGCTATTCTATGACCTCGGTTGAGAAGCAGTCAGCGCTCCTCGAGATTCTGTCTCGACTGTTCTTGCCGTGTTGCGTTTCGGATTTCTCCACACAGCATAACCACGGGTCGGTGTCTAAGACCGAATGGCCCTTATGTGGTGAGCGTCCATAAGTAGTGACGTTGGTGACACGTATGCAATTCTGTGTACGATTGTACGACCTCGTGCGTTGAACTCTTTGTCCACGCAGATGGACGATTTAAACTTGACAAAACGCTAAGGAACGGTAGCGTCGGGTACATGTAAAGTATCGAACTAAACGTG
Organism: Andrena hattorfiana; assembly: GCA_944738655.2. Classification (NCBI taxonomy): domain Eukaryota; kingdom Metazoa; phylum Arthropoda; class Insecta; order Hymenoptera; family Andrenidae; genus Andrena; species Andrena hattorfiana. The sequence goes on from CALYFQ020000024.1 coordinate 12,341, forward strand.
TTCGAACTTTGAAAGAGGGAGAAAGTAAATACAAACCCAAGAGGTGTCAGATCTCGATATGGCTATCGCGCACATTACGTGCCAACTCGTTATGACCAGCATGGCACGATTCACGCTTTCCCGTTTGCTCAGCATGCACTTGTCCGCGCTATTACGTAAA
>CALYFQ020000024.1:15000-17500 GCA_944738655.2 Andrena hattorfiana
CAAACTTGATCATTTAGAGGAAGTAAAAGTCGTAACAAGGTTTCCGTAGGTGAACCTGCGGAAGGATCATTAACAAGGCTCAAAGAGCAGAAAGCAAAAAGCTTCGAAACCGTAACTATGCAAAAACACAATATAAATGCGAATGCATTTATATAAACAGATACCAAAAACTGAATGCGAATGCATTTCAAACAGATACCAAAAACTGAATGCGAATGCATTTCAAACAGATACCAAAGACTGAGTGCGAATGCATTTAGCACCGCCGTGGCACGGCTTACGTGCGGAGGTCGCTACAGACGGAGAACCTGGTTTCTCATCGCGACGCTCCCGTTCGCTGTTATCGGTGAAGCGCAAGAAACAAGCGCGCCAGACCGCCAGACGCTGGCCCTGCCTCTTTGAGAACGGGACGATAAATAAAACGAAAGCAATCACGAAGTGTGCTTGCGCGAGGTTTTTCGAAAGAGACCGTCGTTTACTGGATCGGGAAAAACTAGACCCGTCATTCCGATCGTCCTCTCCGGTAACCCGCCGCCTCGCCTCGTTGATTCACCTCGTTCACATCGTATCGAATGCGTGCCGTTATTATACGATACCACCGCCCGTGTCTGTGCGTGTTGTCTGCGCGAGCGTGTAGAGAGGCTCGTATCGAGAAAAGGAGTTACTCGCGACCCAAGACAGGGACGAAAACACACCATAAGCGCCCCGAGTGGCTTATGTAAAGCGCGCGCGAGAGAGAGAGAGCAGGAACGAGGCGCCGTCGAAGCCTCGGCTTCGCGACGTTTCTCTCTCTCTCTCTCTTGACGACGTTTTTTCCACTCGCATCCCGCTTCCTCAGTTTTGGTCGTGCGCTCCGGAAAGTCCTGTGACGGACACTCTCCTCGGAGAGGATCCGGGTAACCTAGGGTGGCGGATCGCACCATCCATCGCGTCGACTTGCATCCCTAGTATATCGCTCGCGCTCGATCGCTCGCCCCGATGGCCAGAAAAGAGGGACCGGCTGTGAAGCTTCGATAGCGAAAGGTCTGATCGAAGCCGGCCGTGCGTCCGGTTTCGGGGGATACAGCGACGATAAAGAGAGCGTGTAAGTAGTAGAGGATGCTGCCGCGTGCGGTGGCCTCCGTCGCCCGAGTACACACGATTACGGGTCTCGTACCCAGCCGGTGTATCTCGAAGGTTTTTAAATGAATATGTACGCTCGGCCGTGGGACGTGTCCGCGGTGTTACCGCGGTACGCTCCGACGGTGTTCCGTCCTGGACACAAATCGTACACCGTGTCGTCAATGCTGGCGACGCCCGGACCTCCTTCGCGCGCTGGTTGGAGGCGCACGGGCCTCGGCTTGATCCGAACCGAGAACAAAGGATAATAACGAACATATTTAATAAAACGATTACCCTGAACGGTGGATCACTTGGCTCGTGGGTCGATGAAGAACGCAGCTAATTGCGCGTCAACGTGTGAACTGCAGGACACATGAACATCGACATTTCGAACGCACATTGCGGTCCACGGATACAATTCCTGGACCACGCCTGGCTGAGGGTCGTTATCACATACAGAAGACTGCTTGCGTCGGTTCTGCGTATCTCATATCCTCGCCGTCTCGCGTTTCCGACGATGTAACGCGTTTCGGAGTCGGGCGGATGATACATACACGTCAGATACGCGACGTACGAGCGAAAGTTGGGCCGTTCGTCGGCGTTTGCAACGGCTCGCGTGAGAATCGTGAAGCGTCTAATCTCTCCCGTGCGAGAACCAGGAAAGAGAGAAGCGAATGTGATGAATGATCGCGTGGGGACTCGCGTGCGTGCTTTCACGGCGTTGTGCGTCGTTGTTTTATAACGACCGCCCGTGTGCTGCACCGCTCCTTGGATGATCACACACAGCGGCCTCTCCGCTCGCACTGGTGCGTAGAATTTGCCTTCACGTCCCGCGCGAGATCTTTCACCGTGCTCCCGACGTCGCCTGAAATGAAAAATTTGTCCTGAGAAAGCGAGACCAAAGAGCGAGAGATAAGATAGAGAGAAAGAGCGGAGTGCGCGGCATATGTGCGCCGATCTAATATCGTCGCGTTCACGCGGCCCCAGGGATTTTTAAAAAGAGAGGGTCGTCGTTGACAAGTGAGAGAAAAGTCCAATCGATACATCGAGGGCACAACACGCTCGTTCTTCGGGACGCCGTGAAGATCCAAGGGTGGTGGTCTGTACATGAATGGAGGCGCTGTGCGGGATGATAAATGAAAAAATCACTCGTTAACATGATCGGGTCGATGTATTTCCCCGTCGTTGCGCGTGTCCTCGCCTAGCCCTAATTGACATTCCCTCCCTATGGCCACGTTCCGTCGACACACAAGAGTGTTTGCGCCAAACATCCGATGAAAAGACTAGTGATTGCTTCACGCGTCGCTTAAAACGTTTTCTGTACCCCGGAATCCTGGTTGGCGCGGCTGCGCGAATTGGAACTTTGACGAACCGAAAGGCGCTGATGCCGCGAAAGGTG